>DVWM01000498.1:0-10324 GCA_018235105.1 Junonia coenia | reverse complement strand
AAAATTGATTTATTTATGTTATGTACTTTAATTACATTTTAATTATTTTAGATGTACTTATATTTTAGAACCTAACTTAATATTGATTTTACCCTACTAAACTGTACACTTGATGTACTGAATCACATTACTTTGCAGCAGTTTATTTATAATTTTATAATTGAATACACAGCAGGTAGTAGTTCTAGAAATAGCTATTGTTTTTAAAACTTCAGTGACGAGCAGACTCGAACTTAATTATTTAAAAGGTAATTAATTTAATTAGTCCTTAAGTAGGATATTTTACGTGAATTATTCATTAGCGCTTCCTAAAATTTGAAACCGCGCTTATACGAGTACAACAGTTAGTAGTAAGTTAAAAAAAAGTGATGAAAAATTATAAAAACACGGATTGAAGCAAGCAATTAGTTAAATGATTAAAAAAATGGGCTGTCTAAACTTTTATAATCCAAAGAAAAATCTTGAAAAATAAGCTTTAATTCAAATCTACATTCCGTTCGAGTTCTTCGAAGTGAAACTGCACATTGAAATGCTATTATCCGCGCTCCCTCGATTAAACTACATGATTCTTACGTTTTAACTTTTAATATTTCAAAGTTTACTCGTAATAACCCCCATCAAATCTAAAAGTTCGTGTTTTTTAAATAAAATATAAAACTAAAAACTAAATGTATCCTGGTCTTAGAGAGAATTAATGGCAGTAAATATTTATAACAGAGCACGGTCATATAGTAAGGTTAAAGTGGGTGCTATCTCAAAAATACGAAAGTCCAGTCGTGCGGTATAATTTAAAATAAATGAAAGTTGTTTATTTTCGTTAAAAACCCCTTTAAAAGTTTATCCTTATAATAAATTTTTCGCGGATCATTTCCCTATTTACCGCCGAGCGTATTCAGTGTGCTCATGACCACAACAGGGCAAGCCTACCGACATGTTAATCAAATTAAAAGTATGCTGTGAATTCGTCCGTTAAAAATACGAGTACATTTTTTTACTAAAAATCGCTTATTTTTACAATAGTATAGTGTACGTATAAAATATCGCTTGCCATTATGGAAAAAATGGTTTTTAATAATTTGAATGCATTATTTTCTAATGTCGAGAATCGTCCAGACTAATAGGTAATTATGTATATTATAAATATGAAACTTTGTCTGACTGTTACGTTTTCATTTTCAAACTCAATTTTAAGACTAATTTAGATTGGATCCTGTAGATTGTAGAAGGATCCTCTATACCTTATTTTCAAAAATAATATTTAAAGGGTAAAGGATGAATTAAAACCAACTTATATAAACATACCATTCTTAACAGTTATTCTATTCATACGATGTCGTAAGAAATAATTTTACCACATACCAAATAAAAATTACGATTTTATAGTTGAAGCAAAGTTGGCTGTATATAAGGGCTAAGCCATGATCTTGCTATTGGTGTCAACGAAAAATGTATTACACGTTATTAAAACGTAAGCGTAGCGATCGCCCGAGACTCGTCGCGTGATCGAAGCGACGCGTGACGATTTGTCATCGACGACGGCTCCGGACGCGGTTTCTATCCAAGTAAAAACATAAGTCCAAATAACAACTCAACAGTGTGAGTCATTTGTGCTTAAACAAAGCGTCAACTGCAGAGTTGCTGCTAGCAATAACTGGGATCATTTTTCATGCGGTTCATACGGGTGGCCGAGAAAAGCGATATAATAAATCATTGTTGCCAACATCACGGCCTTATTATTTAGTCCGGTTGATTTTTGCCACACAAAGTAATACATCTCCGTATTAAATGGATTATAAATTTATGAGAATGTTATCAAAGCTCGCTAATGGAACGCTAATAATGTTAATAAAATCAATAATCAAATTAAGTACGAGTTGAGTGTAATATATGAAATTTGTTCAATATTTCACTATATGTTTTCTGGCAGATAATTGAAAATTATAATGATATTAACAACTAACTAGCAAGTAATTTTAATATTATATACATTAGTGATTACTATTAAATATATTTTACTTCCTAACTAATTAAAATTTATATTGAATCCCTATAATTTTTTTTTCAGGTATTACATAAAAAACATGTTTGATGTTGATGTTACAGTATAACACAACGTTTACTTATAATAATCCATCAAAAGACGTCAAATTCTATTTATAGTTTGTCCTATCGATAGCGACGCTAATGACACTTTGACTTAACGTCTATGTATACATTTATAATTATACTATGCATATGAATATATGTGTATTGTTAATCTTCGAATGTAATCTCCCATTAGGGGTATTAATATATGTGTGAACGAAACCGCACGTCAAAGCGTGGCGACACGAGGACCTAGCGGTTTGGCTCAACCGAAATCTCTGTTATTTTATTTCACCATTTCAGAGTCAAAGTCGGCCCCATTTGTCTTTGTTCTCGGTTTCCTATATTTTTGCACGCAAACTCCATTATCTAATTTAGCTTTGGCTCAATGCCAGGTCTGTATTGTTACTTTCTTCCCAGAAAAGAGGTTTTGTTTCTTTATATTAATCACCTGAGAACATTTGTTTTAATCTACATGTTTCAATGTACCACATGTTCATAACACAATATGACCTTAATATCTTTCATCTTTGGAAAATTGAAATGGATGTACATATAGCTGTTCTTTATTGTCATATTTATTGTAAAAGATATTGACTTTATTGTTTTATTGTAAAAGAAAATACTGATTTCTATCAAGAGCTTATCTCTTTATCTAAAAGACTTTTCGAACAATCGAACAAATATAAACAGAAATTGAACTAGTAATCCCTAAACGCAAAAGATAGAACATACCCCAACCGGTGCCAAATCCGTGTTGAAGTTATTACAACTGGGCTTTATAATATAAATAAAAGTCAAGACTCACCCTCTGAAACTCGTTTAACTCATAGGCAATATCTGAGGCTTTACAAGCTTGGGATTCGTCATAAATTATAATAGAACAAAACAGGCACTTTTGTTTCGACCGTATTACAGTCACGTGCGGCTCTTCGTTATATTACCGCCACAATTACCAAATACGTACATTTCGTGCTTACACACAGCTACGCAGTTAAGCAGACTGTTTAATTGTTTATAGGCTGTACGCTGAATTGCCCCGCGCGTACTTACGCTTAAATAAGCGTACCAACCTCTATTTAATTCGAATAACAACATCATTGTGTATACCCTTTAAATTCCTGCGGGATAATATGGAAAATTTTATCTTTAGCGTGTTTTGGGCTGTGATAATATTTGAATTACACACATCTTAATCACGCATGTTTCATAATATTTTATACACATATTTGCTGCTGGTATGATGATACATATAATATGTAAAATACCTTCTATGTAGTCAAACAGTTGTAATGAGTGGAATTGAATTGAAATGCATATCAAGCAGAAAGAAATATGCCGTGAAGCGAAAAATTAGTTAATTAATTTGAGAGATGAGCTATCCAAACTTGTTCTAATCCTCCTCGCAGTCTTTAGAAAGTGAGTTTTAATTCAGGTTTTCATGCCGTTTAAGTTCTTCGTAGCTGAGCTGCACATTCAAATGCAAAGATGATCCGACCCCTCTCGATAGTAATTAAAGCAAAGTCGATCTTTTCTTTTAGGTTACTTTTTAACTCAATAAACTTTTAAAGTAATAATTAACTTTGATTTTTTTATTCCAAAAAGTTGTAATGTTTTCGTAAACCTATGTATATCAATTTATTTATATACCTATGCACAGATACCGACTGAGATTATGTTAAACTTACATGATTTAAAGTTAAAAACTTAATAATGATATGAAATTTTAGGTTGAAATTAAATTTAAAGTAAAAGTTGCAAAAACATATAAAGTTTTAATATACTCGTACCATGCTGAACTCTACTTACAGATACTCTTAGTTTATTACGTTACAGAATATCGGCCACTAAGCAGTTTTAATTTACCTCAAAATAGATAGATGTAAATATATATAGTTTTGAGTTTCTAAGTGAGATGTTTTAATTAAGTCTAAGACCTCGCGATAAATAACTAGCCGGGAGAGCAGGCGGGGTGGCACTAATTGCTAGTATATTTAATCCGGTAAAATACTACGGACCCTGATTTCCATAAGCTTCAATTGTTTACCTCTGTGTACCTGCGATGCGATTTAGTTGCGACCATTTCCATTTGTGTTTACCTTCCGGCGACAAACGCTGAATGAATAAGTTGACATTTGGCCTTTGCTTTGATATTTTAGACTTCATTAAATTGCATTTATTACTAATTCAATTATGAATTGGCATTTATCGCTACGCGCGGTCAAATGAATCGTATACTAAAATCTTAGCTGAAGTTTGCAAGAAAAATCCGAACAAGTCACCGCCACAAGTTTTTCGAACTCTTTTGTTTAGAATTCATCTCTTATTCGGGGGTAGGCAAATATATCGCAAGGTAGCTTACGTGTTTGTGTAAATTTTTATACTAGTCAAAAAGTCACTAAAGCGGTTACGAATACAAATGAGATTTTTCCTTTTTTATAATAAATCTGTCTGATTACCTAATAGGACATCTAAATATAATATTGGAACAATACCTTGATATAATGTAACAGAGGCGATGAAGAAGAAGCTAGAAGACAAGACAAGCTAATATCGAAACGACATAACATAATTACATACCTATATGATAAGTACTACAGTAGATATTTTATCGTAAAAACTCATTAACTAGAGAAAAAAAATTATTTATTTAATAGTGTTTTGAGTTTAATGATAAACTTGGAAAACAACTAGCATATTTTCTAATCTATTCTTAGACCATTTGATTAATACCATCTAGTAACACCAGGTCTTGTGACAGTTATGCATATGTAGTTTAAAGATTTAGGAATACCGAAATCTATAATCTAAATACGATTAATTTTTACATGTTTATAAAAATATAGTTTACTGCAAATTTAAACTTTACAAAATACCTTTCTCTGTCAACTTGTTGCTAGTTAGATTTCATTAAACACATTTTAGAGCATAGTATAATAACCCTTACATAAAATATAAAACTCTCAAAAGAAGTTTACCACAAATGAAATAAGTTTAATGATCCGTAACTGAAACCCGAGGCACACTTGAAGCAGCGAGGGGCGCAGCCTTTTAACTCTTTTCCACTCAACATTGTTACCTTCACAAACGAGTTGGCATCGTGAGTAGCCTACACAATCAGTTGGATATAGGAAAAACTACGTTTTCCACAAAACTGGTATTCCTTGTAAAAATAACCTTTAGCCTTTCCATAAATTTTACAGATAACGTAGATTTGGAGAGTGCAATTTGTTGTCTGAACGTTGTAACAAAATATTTTATTTCCAACGAAATGTACGAAATGCTGTTACGCTCACGTCTTTATTAAAACGCTTATAGAAATATGCACATGAACACTTAACGCCTGCACAGGTGAGATTTTGTCAACAGGTCTTAGGTTCATCATAAAAATAGTAGTATACCTAAATAGTATTTCTATCTGTATTTTTGTTTTGTTTCAATACAAAAGCTAAATCTATATAATAATATAAAACAATGCCTAAGTACGCCACGCAAACTTGTATGAAAACCTTTCTTTTGTCATTTTTGACTAGAAACCAAGATTCATCCGTCATGTCTAGAAACAGGATTCTTCAGAAACGGAGTTTGCTCGTTCCACTGCAACAAATTGGTAAAAATTCGGACACGTTTGGCTTTATGGTTGTTTGAGACTTTCCGGAATACATCTAGCCAATTTCCATATTATTCCAAGCTTTTGAGACGACAAAAGTTGATCAAAATAAACTATAATTATACCGACTGAATGGAAAACACTAAATAATACGAAAATAAAACATTAATTTGTGAAGTTGACTGGTACCATTAGACTGTCTGTAATTTTGTTCATAAACTTATACTATTTCCAGCAATGAGAAAAGTTTATCGTAATTACTTCAAAATTAAAGTCTTGACTTCAAAAAGAAATGAAGGAACTAGTTGAAGTTATTATAAGCTTCGCAGTGAGCTCTATCTGCGGATATTTTCGAAGAACAGTCAAGATATGGCCGCCGCCTTTTATTTTCTAAGATTCCTAGACAAATCAAAGTTGTCTCGGTTTATTTTTGCTCACGGCATTCGTTGTCTACTATTCATTGTATTACTTATTTTTGTGATACAGTCGTACCGATTCATCATTCGGGACGTTCATAATAAAATTGATCCTAAAGTTTCCTTTTATTGTATTTAACTTAAGGGTATAAAACTAAAAGTTGGTTTCTTTTAAAGCATTAAGCTTATATCATATGGTTTAAATTACAACAATTGTATCGAAAGAAACATAATCATAACTTTGATTGCCGTATAAAAAAATAACTGGTTATACTTACGAATTTTCGAACAACCCACAGGAACAACATCATGTATATTTAGAGATATGACGAGATAGTTTAAAAAAACGGGTACAACAAAAAGAGTCTGGGTAACTTAAGATGTGACATGTTTGCTCAGTAGATATACATGCGCAAGCGATCTCGTAGTCTCTACTTTTACGTGCCAACGACTGCCATAACAAGAGTTTTAGTGGGTAGGAATCCTACACACCCCGACCATCGAGTACCTTTCCAAAATGTTCCTATGTGAATTAAAATATGTCTGTTTTAAAAATTAAAAATTTAAAAAAAAACGTATTTCATAAACTACAACCTGGTTCTAAAAAGTATGTATAAAAAGAAATGCTTATATAAATTTATTATGTACGAACTATATCATACTTAGATTGATTTGGACAAGAGCCATGTCTGTACGTAATTCCTTCCTAAAATGTATTGTATTTTCTCCAACAAAACAAGTGTCAGAATTCTTTATTTAATGTGAAATAAAAGAATAGAGAGGCTGTAAACAAATACATGTTCACCTTAAAACCGAAGATTTTTCAATCGAAAACGACGCAAATCTTGAACGACGTGTATGATTGCAGCTAGCTGACTATTCACTGAAATATATCCTGAACACAATTTCCGATGAGAAATATATCATCTCATGTTAGAAGGAAATCGTAAACATTATAATTGAACTGGTTGTTTTTCCGAGCACAATAAGTGTGTTTCACATCGCTTTATTTTTCTTATTGACTTCACAAGGATAATAAAACCGAGGATACGGAAAGCAAATATAACGTTATATAGTTTCCAAGGGTTTTTGGCAATTTAACGAAACAATACTTTGATACGATGTGATCGTAAAGAAAATATTTTAACTATTTAACAAATACTTTCTATCTAATACTAAGAAGCTACTTTCCAAACTGGTAGTAGATTTAAAAATTATAATATGTACTGCTGGGCATAGGCCTCTTCTCCTATTAGGGAGAAGGTATGGAGCTTAATCCGCCACGGTGCTCCACTGCGAGTTGGTGAATATACATGTGTCAGAATTTATTCCGGCACATGCAAGTTTCCTCACGATGTATTCCTTCACCGCCGAGCTCGAGATGAATTTAAACACAAATTTAGCAGTTGAAAATCCAGGGTTTGATCCCGCGACCTTTGGTTAAGATCCACGTGTTTGCGCCACTAGGCCATCTAGGTTCACACCGGTTGTATATCATATAATATAGGTATAATATGTACAATTATGTAAATTGATGATTTAAAAGTGCCCTAACTATACTAAATCTATATGTATAAAAAAAATTTTGAGTTTGAGTTTAAATCAAATATTAAACGTTTTCGAAAAAGATATTCTTTATTTTTTTAATTTAATTGCTGCTTTATAAACTTAAATAATTTAATCACCTAATGACGTTCTAAAAAATTTTGTTTTTGAATTTTACCAATTCCAAATTTTATCAAGAATCAGAACGTAGATTGTAACATTGTATACTTACTATAATAACATTATATGTATTACAACAACTTTTAAGTAATATTACAGAAGGCAGAGTTACATAAAATATGTATTTAGGTAATAGCCGTGTAATTTTAATCTCTTCAAGTGCCGTGTATGTCGTCGGTAAGGATATCTGTGACATAACGATAAATATAATGTGACGCGACGCTAAATATACGTTACGCCTGCTTTACGTCCTCGTTATGTTAGAATTACATTTTCGACACATATTGGGTTACATTTACGTTACATGTCGTCATCGTTAACGGATCACAGAGTTCTTTACGTCACGTTTACGGTTTACGCACTATGCCTCTTACGGCAAAAAGTTGTTTTGCTCTACCCCGCACTAAAGTTTGCACTTACCTTGAAAATTACTTTTTTATGTCTTATAAAGAAAAAGCTTTGACAATTTTAGTTTTATTATATGGTGATATTTCATAACGTTTGCTCCGAAAAAAATCTTGTTTAGCTTTCCGGATTATGATAGTACTCGTTCCTCACAAACTTTTGATATCCTTCTTATGATTCTTATAAATCATACGATGTAAACATAAATTTTAGCTCCACTGACATGAACATTAAATTTTTAAAGAAAATATTCATAACCAAGACGAAATCCTCTCTATCGTAATATATGCATCACATTAAGATCCTTTTCCCAACTGTCTTAAATAATACCCATTCTATATTAAACTTTGCATTAAATCCTCCATCCAAGTCTGAAACTCGTAATTAACGAGCGAGGAAAGAAAATATTTGTGTTCACTGAGCTACTTATGGAGTTCTTATACTTAAATCACATTGTCAAAATATCCCGGAATATCAGTCTGATAGTCTTCTACGTGTATAATGTATAGCATAAACGGAACGCTGTAAATCTTTCGCTGGACAGCGCAACAGGGACGCGTTCACTACAAAACATTTTTTTCCATTCACCCCGCTGGGAATGCGGATTCCATTTTGTACATTCAATACAATGTCGCCGACTATATACCATTTTCACAACAAATCGAGTGTTGTTGAAAAAAACCAAAATATTTCCGCATTGTGTTCTTTTTGTGAGAACTTTAATTAAACGGTGTGTGGTATAAAACATTTTAGAAAAACTCGCGAACACGACTGGGAAAAAAAAATATTAAAACAACGAAAGTCGGTTTCCTGATCGCTTTATTATTCAAACGTATTCAGCTCCACCCTACAGATGCCCACATTACAAACCAAACCGCTCAGTTTATCTTACTTATGCGATTCATTTATGCTATAAAATACGTTTTAAAGTTCAACGGGTAACGATAAATTAAAACCTATATTTGCAAAATGAAATATTTTATCGATACGAACTACTTTTAAAATGCTATTCAGTTTAAGTATTTTTATTAACGGAATTTAAAATTATAAAAATTATGTTGTGATATGCTACATTCTACACCAAGATAGGACTCATTTATACCAAAATTCATTGAGATTGATTCAGCAAAAAACGTGACGTACAAGCAGAGTTACCAACTTTCTAAAAGTTTTATAATATACATATGGAACTTATATGGTATTTAAAAAAATAGCACCAAAAAATAATCAAACATAAATTCGGAATAATACATTGAATAAGATTCAAAGAAAGCCCGTTAATAACAATGAAAGGTATCAAGGCAACATTTCATTTGGCTGGCGCTATTTGAAAAGTAACGAATGTGACTGAGGAGCTTATTCGTCTAAGTATATTTTTATTCGTCAAGCAGCAGCGCGACACTAAGCTAAATAACCTGACGCCGTTGGCTGAAATAAGGCGCTTTCTAATTTACATTCTGTATACAAATTGCGCAAATGTGAGTATGAAAATAAAATTCTCATCGTTTGTGTTTTCTTCTGGGGTGGTCTTTTCTCGCATTATGTAAATTATTATTATAAATTCCGACAAATAAGCTTATGTACTGTTTATCCTTGTATAGATTTCATTTCTCTCGTGGCTTTTGTTTTGCTTCCTTTTCTTTACATTAACGCTGTTCATAAAAATATTTCGGTTTCTTAATATTTATGTTATCACGGTTTTGTACCGACCGCAATTACCATAAATAAAAAGTTATCATACTAAACAAATTAAAAAAAAATATTTATAGCTGTTATTTGTATTTCAAACACAAGTTTTTTATTGTATATATTTTGTAGCGGAACTTATTGACTACTCTTTCAGTTTCCAGCAAGTTGTTCGCATGAAAACAATAAACACGCTTCGACGGTTCGGCGGTTCATATGATCGTAGTTTCTGAAACAGTTATAGTTTTGCTGACCACAATACAAAAATAGACGTTCCTATCTTTTCCATCGCATACAAATACTTTTTTTAAGCTTGAATAAAATGAAACGGACATGTATTCCAGGACGTATTTTGATGATTTCTTAACATACAAAATATCTAATATTTTATGAATTT
>DVWM01000497.1:0-10325 GCA_018235105.1 Junonia coenia | reverse complement strand
GGAGCTACAAAATGCGTTGCCGGCCTTTTAGGGGGTATGGAGGGGGAATGGATGGGGAATTAATGGGGAAAGGGTGGGGAATTGCGCCTCCGGTACCCTCACCCACGCGGCGAAACACAACGCAAGCGTCATTTTACACCGGTTTTCTGTGAGACCGTGGTATCACTCCCGTCGAGCCGGCCCATTTGTGCATATGCATGGCTCTCCCACGGTAAATATTTATAGTGTTATAGTTTTTGCTCGCGACTACCCTCCGTGTTTCGTTTTATCACTTTTTGTAAGAAAACACTGTCTGTCTGTTCCCTCGGAATCAGCTCATGTTTTCGTATCAAAATATTATTATTTAATCTGGGCTTAACTTTACAATTGAAATTTTCGTGGCAATTGTATTCAGTAGTTTCGGCGTGAAAGTTGGACAAACAAACAACCAAACAAACTTTCATATTTATGATATTAGTAAAAATGACCTTTTTTAAATAAGTATTTAGGTATATCATTTTGGGAAATTCTTTTTGACGTCGATTAAAACGAAAGCAAATTACTTTACGAAAAAATTCCTTATTCCAATATAACATAATAAATTATACTCTTGCACTTGACATTACAAAACTTATTCACAAATAAAACATTCATCATACATTTGTAAAGAGAAAATAAACTAGTTTTCTTTAGAAAATAGAATTCAATTTGTGTTATCGAGTAAAACACTGCAAATGTTGCCGAAGTCATAAATCACCATGGAAACGATAACGTCACACTTTGTGTCCGATTTATTGCCTACGCATGCTTACGTCTTGTGGCACAGCGGGGCCATTCACGGTAAGACAGTCGTACGGTCTCTTAAGACTTTTTTTTTGTTGACGCAGGCTAAATCTTCATAGATACCCGACTCCTGGGGGGATGTCGGGTTATGTGAGATTGCACTCACTAAAACCCCCTGCAATGGCTGCCATAGCACGGAAAACGGGATCGCTTTCGCAGCACGTCCGCGGCCTCTCCCGTGCGTTGCTCCGCTCGTGGCTTGCTTTTTTATTATTTATTACTTTAATGCCATGCATACATTTAATCGAAGATCTTTCTGATTTCGTTTTTACCTTGACATTACTAAATTATTTTGCCTGTGTACAACATTATAGTTTTTAGGCAAAGATAATTAAAAAGATAAGTAGGTTCTAATTTTTAAAGTTGGTAATAGAGTTTTGCAACAAATACTCGTAAGTATGTAAATAGATCACATCAGGCAAAGGTTTTGTTATTAGACATGGTCAATAAACTTCTTAGTAATATTTTTTATAGTCAGAGAAGATTATAACGCAATATAAACGTAGAGATAGTTGTATTCCGGATTTATAAAAGTCTACCGAACGTAACTTTGCTAGATAAAATTTTGCATAACAACAGATTTTTTTATAACATCACTGATTTGGTATTATTGAATTTAAGTACATTACGATGTATTAGAAATAACTGCATATTTCACACGCTGATGTTAATTTTACGGGAGATTCCTCTTAACTCACACATGGCTGATTTTCATATTTACCTAATTAATAATTTTAAAAAATCTACGTTTTACAAGGTACTATCAAAATTCTTAATGGACCCATCGATTTAGGTTATGTTTCTTTTATTCTTCCATTAGTTTATTAAATTCGTTTCAATTCGATTGTTCAACACTACATCTCTTATATTATTCTAGATATAAAGTTTAATTACACCTGTTCTTCGTTTTGAAATCGCACAAAACATTTAACAATAGATGCATTTGTTCTCCGATTTCGCTCAACCGATGCGAGAAACGAAAGGAAACAACGATGATGCCATATTTAGCGAAGAGAGCTGTGGCACTCGCGAGATAGAAAATAAGATGGCTCCCTACTGTGTACTATGCGAGATATTTAACTATGTGATGTTTGTTGCAATAATGTTTTAATGAGATGAAATGAAAAGCCTAATAGAAAATAAAAAAAAGGTATTTAATTCTTTAGTATTTGGTGCAATAGAACTAATAAAACGAAAGGAAACAACGTTGATGCCACACCTAGCGAAGAGAGCTGTGACACTCGCGAGATAGAAAATAGGATAGTTCTTTAATACCAACTATACTATTTTAGAGTAACGCTCGGGATGTATGTTAGTTTATTTGGTGTTAGGTTTAATATACCCATTTAGTATAAACGAACGAAAACAATGATTATGCCATATCTAGCGAAGAGAGATGTGACACACGCGTCTCGCGAGATAGAAAACTTTTTACTGTTACTACGCTATTTCCATATATTAGTTCTTCAAACAACAAGAACTTAGAAAATGTTTGCGTTGACGTAGGTTTTATAATGTTTTATATTAAAGGAAAGGAAACAACGATGATGCCATATCTAGTGAAGAGAGTTGCGAGACTTACGAGATAGTACGGCTTTTCACTTCTTACTACGCTATTTCCGCATCTTAGTGAAATGTTGTCATTTATTTATAGAAACATAGGCTCAAGTTTGATCATACCCTTGTTTTTTAATTGATTAATTTTAATTGTTCCTAGATATTGTTCCTTCAATAATAAAGAACTTGCAAAATGTTTGCTTTTAGGTATAATATAAACATCCGATGACGGCATATCTAGCAAAGAGTGCTGAGAGTAAATCGAATGTCTATACACTACTTCCGCTATAAGTTATTTCTGTGATATTTAGTATGTCGTGATTACGAAACGTACTTACGTGTATACGTAGATGTGTATGTAGCACGAATTAGAATCTAGTATCTATAATCCTACAGACTAATTTTGAACAATTTTTCCCAAAAGCCACTCCAAAGGGATAAATATTAAATACGTTTGTATCCAAAATAAACGTGATCAGAGCCACAAGCAACTGGTAGTAATTATATAAACTGCTACAGTCCTGTAACACAACTCCCAGTGATTAGTATTGGGTTTCGCTGGCTTTGATCTACGCAAATTTGTCAAGGTTCCGGATCAAGCAAGATCGTAAACAAACCGAGCTGTTACACCCGATACCTCGTTAAGCATTACGAGAAATTACGCAGTATTCTAAGGTACTTCAGGTTTCGATGAATAATTGTGTTTGTAAATAGATATTGTTTATATTTAGCGACAATAAAACCTACATAATTATATAGACTCAAAAAATTTTCACTTTCACAAAACGGCAACGCACTTTGTAAGGTATTGCAAATGTCCATGGGCAACAGTATTCACTTATAATCAGATGATCTGTCAGTTCCTTTGTCGCCTATCCTATTAAAATTTTTAGCTAAAACTTTCCATTTATACTTATAATTTTTGAGATACAGCCCGCTGATAAGGAGTTAAACTGGTGTTAAAGACTACTTAAAAGAGGTTCGCAAACCCTTGTCGCCATTTGACAGGAGGTTCGCGAAAGGCGAAGAAGCGTGAAGGCGCGTACAAATATACAAAGAAGGGTAAAAAAGGGTTAATAATTGGGCTTAAGGGCGCAGCGTTAGAAGCAAGCCGCGAATATAATAAAAGTAAAAGAAAACAAAATTAAAGTTCATCAGCAAACCTGACTATGAAAAAGAGGGTTCACAGTGGTGTCTTCAACTGTACAGCTTCAACTGTACGTGAAGTCATAAGTTTTAGAAACCTGAGATTTTGTTTGAGGATGGGACGGAACATGAAAGTTAGGGTCTTACTACTGAAAGGAAAAGTTGGTAGTTATTTTTTGATGCTTGTGGTTTGACACGGATTAACCCAGTTGACCTTGCCTTTTAAAATCGTGACCAAATCGGATAAGCTATTCTATAGTGAAAGTCCGGTATAGATATTATTTTTTTCATTTTTGGTTGGTAATAAATAATATTTTCTTTTATAATATTGTAGGTTTGTATTATTGAAATAGGAGTATCTACTATATAATGGTCGACTTGTACACAAACTTTGAATCTTATTTTAATTCTGAAAATCATCTGCATAGTTGAGGGCATGATTTTCTAAAATAATCTATCTATCTAATCTTACCTGTTTCACTTTCATAATTTTTTAATTATAGATCCTTGATGATTGCTTGTCTGTAATAGAATTTACAAATCACTAACGGATTAGCGATGTGAAAATGCTTAACTTATATTCCATGAAACGTTTTAATAATATCATCAAAGAATATGTAGTACGCGTTTTAAATTTGATATATGAAATTTTCTATATCCGAAGAACTGCACACATGTTTTACGAGAAGAAATTTTCTGCTTCAATAATTTTATATTTGAACCAATTACAGCTCGGATATTATATTCAAAGGTTTCGAGATTGTTTGATCGAATAGAATTCAGTGTGTAAGCTATAACCCAATTTACCGTAAAATCTACCAAGTCGCTTGAATTTATCGAGCAGAAAATTTAAATATTCAGTATGAGTTATGATTTAAATATAGTGAAATATTCTTTGGAATTACGCAATAAATATATTAACAAGAGTAGAATGTGGGTGTTCCACAGGTGGGCAAAAGATCTTTTACTAAATCAAGATAATGAGATTAATGCAAAACGTTTCCTTTTAATCTATTTGAAGATTTTTTGTATTTTAATGTCTCAGAAGTTAACTGACACATTGTTTTCTTCTGTAGTGTTAAGTAGGATAATTAATAAACAATAAATTATAAGCTTATAGGCTGTTGTGCATATTATTTAGCTGCATACATTGTCTATTCCAAATGCGCCGTCAAGCGCTTTATCGAAAAGTCTACATTATCGTGCATCAGTTTTTATATTACCTATTTATATTGTGTCAAAATATTGTAGATTTTTTGTGTAATTGTGATGTACAATAAAGTATATTGTATTATTATCATTTAAACATTTAAGAGCTTGTAAAGTTAAAGATGCTAGCTTAGTTTTGTAACAACAATCACAGCTTAAGATCGATCCGACCCATTGCCATTTCTGTAATAAAAGATTAAACATCGCAAAATATACCGTTCTTACCATAAAAATACACGCTTTTTCACGTCACGCTTTGTCAAGATAACGTCTATAGGTATAAAAATACAAAGACGCGATCCAAGATAAATCTTTTTACGGTAGATTTGAGTAGCAATCCGTTTTCGCTGGGACTAACGAACCAAGAAAGCGCCTTACAATCCTCATGAACGACACTGGTATGATAAAGGCAACAATTTCTGATACAATGTTCTATGTAACGGAAATCTTATTATGTTTGTAATAAAATGTTTAGGTACCTTTTCAAAGGGATAAGTGTCGGATTTTTAGGGTTCTATACCTCTGTAGAAGGGGGAAATTACAACTTAACTTAAATACGCCTTTGCGACTATCTAATTTTTAAAGGTTTGTTTATTTTGTACTAACCGTTGCCCTTGGTTGTGCTTAATTTTGCAAACAAATGCTTCTCATTTCTTTTAGTCATTTATGGCACGAATTTCGTAAAATCTAATCTTAATATATTTGTCTTTTTCAAGCCTTTATGTGTTGTAATAGTTTATAGTTTTATAGTTGAGTATATAGACAGAAAACTAATATGAATCTCCCCAACATAATTATATTATGTGGTGGCAAAGTAACCATGTTTTTTATGAGTTTTAATGATACAAAACCCTTGGAAAGTAAAGCCCGATTAACGGTACACCGTGTCGCGACCGGGCCGTGCTCCGGCTGGAGCTCGGACGGGGCACGGTTAAATATTGTGGTATACATTTTGTGTGAAGTAATGCATGTAATACCATCCAGGTGGCGCACGGGCGAGCCACGGTCAGACATTAATTACTTCATACAAAAGTATATCCATAATATTTGAACGGCACGGTGTAGCGTGAATCCTGCTTTATTGTGAGTACCTAACAGTGCGTTAGCACTCAATGTTTATGGTCATAAACACAGTATAACAAATGTCATAAGCTTATTAAACTAGCAAAGCGGTCAGCCGCTTCAACTTTCTACCGCTAGTGTGTTACCGCTAGTGTCAGCGCTCTAAGCCTAAAGTTTTATACATATACAAGAATAGATCGAAAAGCAAAGTAAATCAAATGTGAGAAATAAAAACTTTACACAAGAAAAAAAGCAAAGAAAAGTAAATTAATTTTAACAAATTGAAATTCATAATCGATTTGGGTGCGTCCATAAGCTTTAAGCAGTATTTCTGGAACTTGAAGATTGCAATGGCCGCGTCCGCTGCTCGGGAACTGTCATGAAACTTTCAAAATGCTAACTTCACAGTAGACTTGGGATGGCTAGGGTTGTCACTTCGGAATTTATTTATTTTTTATATATTTTAACTTCTTTATTTCACAGTTTTCGAAAGGATCTAGTGACAAAGGAAATTAGTCCGTTTGATATTCCTAATAAATTTTTGCCAAAAGGTATTACAATATAAATAATGAAGCAATTTATTCTCAACAGCTCCATTGAGATGATTATCATACTATATTGGTTGCACAGACAACAATTAACGTTGATATCACAATCACTCTTAATGCTTCAGTTAGTTTTAGTGACGATAACCTGATAATGTATCTATCTTAATATACTTCTGTATCTCTAAAACAGCTAGATAGATTTAAATCCAATTTGTATTTAGATAAACTTTTAGTTTTTAAGTCCATTTTAGACACTTCATAACTCAACAAGATAAAGACAGAAAATACTGAGCGATGTTCACTGCGCCGTCATCCTGGTATTATTTCATTTTCAGTTCAAACATAAAAATGATAATTAAGAAAATATTCTTTAAGTTAATAAATTATTGTATACCAGCCCTAGAATCAGGTGAAGAGCAAAGTACTTACGAAAGCAAAGGGGTAATTAAAGTTTAAGAAAGCTTTGCTTCCATTGATCTGTTCACTACCAAGTTCTTCCTGAGTGTGAATTCTAATAGAAATATTAGTTCTAATTCACTGGAACCGCTGAACTATTCAGTACAAATGCACGGGAAATATTTAGTTTGTTTTTATTTGTAAGGAAATTAAAACCGTTCCAAAATGTCTGGAGTAACGAGTATTTTTTTAAATCAAATGAAAACCGTATTTCTTTTCAACGTACCAAATACCTGGATAATATTTACATGGATGTAAATAATATAAATAAAACAAGCAGTTTTTAAATACTTACTAAGTTACTAGGTATTATTCTTTATGATTTCAATGCAATTCAAATAAATATAAGATAGAATCATAAAATATCATTTAATTAAAAAAACGCTAAACAATTAATCGAATTTAAATAAAAAACAAAACAAGAGAAACTGAAATAAATAAGGAAAATACAAGGAAAAAGAGGGAAAATAAATAAATAATTAAATTGAAATATTTTTACTTCAATATTTTCATTCAAGTAGACTTGTAACGAGTGTATTCCAATAGTCACTCAGAATGTTTATTACTTTAAGGATTTTACAAAATAGGTAATTAAAAAAAACAAAATTGTGAATAAATTTTCATAAATAAATACGAATATTCCTATGCCAAAACTTCGTATAAAACTCATACCGTATTTTTTTCCGAGAAGTTCGAAAGTGAAAAATATCTTCACACATATCCATTACACTAAAACTAACTCACAAAATATCCATACTGGGAAAAAAGTCTTAAAATAACAGACATTATAGTGACTTCGGAAATTACGGGAATTTTGAGTTAGGCAACATTAATGGCCTGTGCACAAGGAACTATTGTTAAAAAGAGAAATTTATTCTTTATTTTATGAATCGTCAATATCCAAAAAATGTCAAATAATAAAATCTTCGCCTATTTCAATTTTTCGGAGTATTTCAGAGTATTTTACACAAACTTTAGTAAACTATGTTTTGTGTGTTAACCTATGCGCGACAACCACTCTGGCGTAGTGGTGCTGAATGTGCCATTAACGCCGACGGCCGCGGGTTTAATTCCCGCTCGGGGGGATGTTTTTACAATTACAAAAATTTGTTCCTAGGTCTCTACCCAACGTGCCTCAGAGAGCACGTAAATCAGTCGGTCCCCGTTGTTATCAATGTTATCACAATCACCTGTTAACGATCGTTACTCATAGGAGGTAAACATTCTAGTGTAAATTGTTACTGGCTTGCCCTCTGGTTTGCAGAGGTCAGACGGCAATCGCTCCGCGTAAAAATCAGTAATATGTACAATATCGAAGGTAGAATAAGGCAGAACCTGGTTAAGTTCGGAAAAATACTAGGAAGAAGATACCTATATGTAATTATGTGTCATGCGACATATTTCCACACGTTCTACTTGAGACTGACATAACGTCCTTATCTATCCGGTCCCTCGTGTGCACACAATTCTAGGGCGATATGTAAGAAACGGAATAATAACGTCAAGAAAGTGTCAAAGGCGTGAATTTAGTATATACGTAGTGGCAATGAGACGTACAGGATATTGGTAAATCAGATTCTAACAACGCGATTACGGGCCCGATCCCGGCAGAACTCAATCCCGGGTGAATCTAAATCGAATGATTTGTCCCCGGCGGAGTATTGATTTTATTTTTTGAATGTCGAAATATTTTGTGTATATTTTTTATTCGATTTTGAAATAAAGGAAAGGAAGGAAGGATAAAATATATTTTAGATTCTATCTTTAGATTCAAATCCTTCTGTTGCGAAAAAAAAAGAAAAAGTATAACTATATTAAAAAAAATATTTTAACGACTGTTGTTGTTCCTCTATTTTGAAAAAGATAATATTAAAATAGTGAAACTGGATACGATTAAAATTTAGTCACCCCTAAATCAAAAGTATCACTCTGAGAATTAAATTGATTCGTAAAAACCTGAAATGATTAAACAAAGTATGTAGATTTTCCTTTGTTTTATTAAAGCCGTAATAGAAACATTACTAAAGAGGTTATATTAAGAGCATAAATATTAAATTTTAATTCTGAGCTCGGTACGTGTAAACAAAATTTGCTCTCACAAGGCACATATGGTGCCTTTACAAGACCCGCTCGCTCCAGCAATTATTACTCGTTGTCGCATAATTTCGTGAATTTTCTATACATTTACCCTCGAGAATTTAATATACAGTCATATTAAATATTGATCAATTAAACCTCGCTCTATTACTCGGGAATTATAGCTACGTGTTATGATAGACGGTATACTTGGAACGGCAACTAATATTATATCTGCGATACCTTTTAAATGCATGTTATAATATTTAGTCGGTTGTTAAATTGTAAGATAGATAGTAGGAAATCGTAATGGAAATTTTTACAAGGTTCAAACTAAAATAACAGTTCAAGAATGTTTGTAGGTGCAAAGACAAAGCCTTATCCAAAAATAAGCTAACAACAGAACAATAAACCTATTAAGTTTTCGTTGATTCTGTTCTAGTGTTTGATCATATAGGGAATAAGTACCTACTTATTTAATTTCATTGTTATATGACTAAAATATTAATGAAAATATTAAGCGTCAATCAAAAGTTTTGTTCCATTCTTATGAGAGATTTGCTTTGCATTTTAACTGTTTTTGTCTTGTATGCCTACGTATTTCTCAACTTAGGAGTACGTTGAGTCATTGATTTTTTAAAATTTAAACAGTTGCAGCTCCTATACGAATTTTGTTAGAAATAAATAATGATAAACACTTTTGAAAGGAATTTTGAATTGCCCATCCATTATTAGACATAACAAGCACTAAAGAAAATAAAGGAGCAGTAACCGATTGAAAATTGCACAACTAGCCCCGCCCTACCCAAATAACATGTTATGTGTTTATTATGTATTGATATATCAAAATCTCGCCCTAGTTCGATATAGCCTAAATTCCTAGCTTCATTATCGCCTCTGTTCAAACGCGTAGCGTCTTCACTAATTAAGGTCAACGTATTATATTAATTGTTAGCTAATGGTAACAATCGATACAGTCTAAATACTAGAGATGTATCCTACTACACCCTAGTGAAGTATTTGTTAACTTATACTGATTTGAAATTAACTTTAATTGCAGAATTTTATATAAACGACCTATTTAATTGACCTCAGAAAAGAAGGAGGTTCTTAAATTATCGTTTATTTTTAAAGTTTGTTACTTAATGTCTTCACAATTTAACAATTATTATTGTTACTAAAATTATATTTTCAACTAAATGATTTCCAGAATGGTGACATAATTTTTTTTATAAAATCAGTTTAGTACTTTAGTTTTCAAATCAAATAATCTGAAAAAGTACAGCATGCAAAAGCAAAATTTCGTAGTTTTAAAATATTAAAAAGTATATTTAAAATAGTACCGTGAAATAATAAAATTACCGCTCGCTAAGGACTCCTTATTAAGGACACTATACCGGGTTTAATTAACAACTCGTAAATAAATAACAAGTCGCACGTTATTAAACG
>DVWM01000496.1:0-10325 GCA_018235105.1 Junonia coenia | reverse complement strand
AAATAACTTTATTTACATAAGTAGACTGTTTTTCTTTTAATAAGACGTTCTTTTCTTATGACTTTCCACAATGTGACAACAAACAAAATCAAAAGCCATAATGCAAACCATTCTATAATAATTAGACAATTATTTTTTAAACATTGCAAAGTAATTGTTTGTGGATCATAAAATGTTATTAGGTCATAGGATATTAGCATCCAATGGACTTAATAACAGGCTGCTAATTTAACATTTTCGATTCATAATAGTGTATGACAGTGGGAGTGGCTGATCTCGATGAGCCGTAATAATATTGCAATAACAAGCTAGACCATATGTGTAAAATATACACCAAGTAACATTAACCAACATAATCGTCAAATCTGACATTAATGAAATCATTCTTAAAGTATAAAACAACATTTTAAGCTATTAAATTTGTTACAACCGAAAAGTCGATTAAAATTCAATCGACCGTATATGTATATAAGGTAATCGACAATCCTTGTTATATTATGCAAACAACGGCATTAAATCAGTCGTAAATGGCAAATAGGTAGACATAAAATGTGCGGTGACAATAATAGCGCGTGTGATGGGCCCCTATCCGCGTCCAGCGCCCGCCCCGCTTATCGCCAACGGTTCGATAAAAATCTCGGATGTTGTTTTGAGAAGAAAATTTACAATTTTGTCCGCTAATAACCGTATACATGTCAACGTGATGTCCGCCCGAGCGGCCGGCGACACTTACGACCCTAATAGAAATCCGATTTATGATCGTACCCTCGGCGGAAGGGTACAGGCTTTTACAACTCAATTTGAAACAAGACATATTTCTTTTAATCTCACATTCATTACTGACATCAACTAGTTAATTTTTTTTCCATGGTAATGGTGTCTAGAAAAGACATATTATTAAAAAAATTTTCGCAAAATACATTTTAGAAAAGTAATGTGATGTAATAACTGTATATGACGCAATATTTTCGTGAAACCTCACCGTCTCAATCGCGTGATCTTTTTACATCAAATGCCTTCATTGAATCGCTTGATGGTGTACCATTACGAGATCAGCGTCAATCACTTACACAACAGGGAAAGTTGCGCTTCTAATGCTACGACAGTAACACGCTACTATACAGATAATAAACTCAAAGTGTGACACACCAACAATAACTTAATCATTGATTTTGAAGCAATCTTATAAATTTTAAATGCCATTTAGAATCTTTAACTTGCGGTCACAACATCGATATTTAAGACATAAAATGTATAAAATATTGAAATTAGAACACAATTTTGACTACAGGGTATAATAAAAAATGTTATAGTCGATAAATTTGAATAACGAGAACACAACTTAATTTATCGTTCAACTTGTATTAGATACCTATTCGTTTTATTTTGTATGTAATCAAATAATTTCATATGACTCAAATATCGACCAAATTCTTGAAGACTTTTTAATTTTAAATTGCTAATACTTCTTCTTTCTCTTCATAACGTTCCGTTTGAATGTGACAATTTCATATTTACGAACCACTTAAAGTAAGTAGCTTTTGAGTGTACTTATGTAACAACAGAGAGCCAATCTGTACTTAGTAACATTTAGTTTGAATTGAGGAATTACAAAGAGACCACGATATACATCAGAGTCGGTAGGCATAATGTCTGGTGTTAATATTCATTGTGATGGCTCGGTGCGTAGGCCGCCACACTCCTGGGCGAGGCCGGGACACGCTTAGAGACAATGCGATTTGCATTTGGGCGTTCCTAACTGTCAACCAGGACATTCACATTAACTAATCCGATGAACGCTATCTGTTATACTTTATCTACCACACAATGACTAAATTAAATCGTAGCCATATCATCTGAATAATGTATTCGAAAATTAATCGTCAACGGTTTTTGAATGGCAACTTATTAGATAATTGAAGATTAATACCGTACTTAAAATAAAAACACGTTTTTTTATTGTACCATATTAGTTTAAGAAAAACATATAATAAATTAGGCAAGCTCTGTTCCAAGAGACATTTAACTTGAACCGACGAAGAGAAATAACCGTTCTCTAGCACACATGATAATACCTTTGCAGAGAATGTGGATCGAAACCCGGATCTGAATAAGAACCAGAAGGCAGTTTTCATTTCGCCTAGCAAAGCACTTACTCCGAAAATACAGCTCGGAGCTTAAGGGGCATTGTACATTCGAAAGGCGTCGTACCGCGCCGCGGGCCACCGAGTGCCGCCTTGCAATAATGCGCTTACAGCACTCAGTGGTTGAGCGCCCTTATAATTCCATTCTTCAAAGGTACAGAGCGACTTGGGTTAAGTCGAAACCCGTGTTGCTCCTGAAAGACTTATTACACGGAGGTTTTCTTATTCTTTTAGTAACACCAACTTTATGAAATCCTTTTAGACTCATACTTTATTTCTATATTTAATACTTTAACATGTTCGCGTGCTTTATGTTTATTTCATTCCGTGCAGGGACATTTGGTAATATCGTAAATTGACGTTATAAAGTTAAACCGAGTCCGAGCCGTTTAAGACAAGTCTGGAGAAAACATGTTTATTAGTAAATTAACAGCATCATGTAAATCACTGCCAAGATAGAATAGTTTAGCAATTAAAGAAATACTCCAAACGACGGTATCTCCTCTAAGAACTAATGAGTGGAGTCGGCCGGAGAGGACGAGCCGCATACACGGACAGTTATCGTCCTGATAAACAACTACAAATGGATAACACGTTCTTTAACCCTGCCGTCTCTCTATTTCTTCCTTAATGTCTTAAGCAATCCTATACAACTTTTAGTGGCGAGACAAAGAATTACCAATCTCATTTAGTAAATGCGTTACCAATTAGATTAAAACATTCATCCATTACTTTTCGCAATAGAACATATCTACTTAATTGATTATCCTGTAATAATTGATGCTTAATAACGGTATATAAACTATTTCAGTGCCCAAAATGTCGTACCCGTATACACGACAGATGTTTATGAAAATCTGCGGCACGGCGACGATTTGTAAGACAGCGGCCACAACACGTAGAACCGGGACAATAAACGAATCCTAACATGTCCGGATACTGTCCGACCCGCCTTTATTGCTACATATTTTAGAGAGACAACAGCGAATACCGAGATCGAGCGAATGTTTGAATTAATGAAAACAAGATACAGCTTTTATACCTTTATTTGTATAACAATAAAATTGTAGTGATTTATTATACCTACTCTTATTTAATTTTTTTTTATTCAAAGAAAAGTGCATCACATAAAACTGATTATATTACTTATGTAGCACGTTGAATCGTCAATATTTTAAGTAGTTTATATGGAACGATACAAATCGGTGCAGTTATTTTAACACATAAAACGGTTCACTTAACGATTACGTTAACGATAACGACCGAAAGTTAAGGAAACAAAATTAAATACGTTAATAAGATGCGATAAAAAGTGCCTAAAATTATAAACAAATTTTAATTAACTTTTATACGTGTATTCGGTACGGATTAATTAGTGCATTGACACCATACAGAGGTGGTTAATACTTTTAATCCGATGACTGCGCGCAGGGCACTATTAAACTCAGAGTTTATCAGATTAAACATCTCGACCTAGCACCTCGGCTCGAAATACCGAATAATAAAAAACACCTCATCGAGATATGCGCGATTTTATCTCGTAACCTCAACTCCGCAGATTATATTCTAAAAACGAGCTCATTTCATTAACCGCCAATCGAGTTAATTATCGTGGAACTTTTTCACTCAAGTAAACATTAAGAGAACGGAGAAGCCGACAAACATTTTACCGAAATTGCGTTGTGGCTTAGTGCTTCCTTCAGATGGATACAGGGATTACTTTAGACACAAGAGTATCGATTCTATACTCCTTTGAGAAGCTAACAATATATAATATCAACCACCAAATTTATAATTTTCGCTTAACTAAGTCTCGGATAACACGTCGGAAAACAACAAATCAACCTACCTAGGTTGGTAAGGAAACAGTTTTAGGCGTTAAAGTAAACTTTGTTATTTATAAATAGGAAACATGTCTAAGTAAAAGAAACATTTAAATGCAATTTAATTGTATGACATATACTGCCACTTTGTTTCATGAATAGGTCATTTTCATGACTCAGAGATGCAGAATCAAGAATTAATCTTGATTAAACATCCGTAACTCTATTTTATTATTCTAAATGTCGAATCTTGGATATAATATTAAGAAGAACCTGTTTTGTATTTGTAATGTACAAAATAATTTAAATCCTAAAGTACAATATAAGTTCGATGTTTACCTTAAATAAATGTTAAGATATTGCATAACGTATCGAAAATACGTAAACTTTGATAGTATGAAACGTATAGAATACAACGAAGATATTATACAAAGTTTATAAAGTTTGATATCTTCATTAAAGAAAACTGTGTCTGTAGTGAATACGAAGCCACATAGAAAGTTTAGAATAGTGAACGAGATTAAAACTTTGCCACTTGAAAGTGCAGTGGCCGCATGGCTGAAGTGAAATTTACTCTGAACAAAAGTTAATATAAGCGAAATTTGTCCTTTGGAAAGCGGTCTGCGGGTTGGCCCAAGTGCCAACTTCGCGGCGAACTAACTATCGGTTGCTATAAGGACGTCCAGGCACCTGTGTTTTATTTAACTTTTTAATTTAACGTATTTTGAAATTCGAATAACAGTAAAACTTACCGTTCATAATTTGGCGTATCCTGTATTATTTGTCCTGTAATATTAATATATCCCTCCGTGAATGTAAAATTTCCGTGTGACGTTAAAAATTCAAAATTTAATTAAAGTTCCATTGCAAGCAGTTTTTTAATTCTCTTATCAGATACGCGTACAGACAAGCATCAGATGTAATTGCATTGCCCGTGTTTTAAAGCGAGCCGCCAAATAAAAGCATATTTCATCTGTCAACTGACTAAATGCATAGTGGATTAATTATAAAACTTTGAAATAAATGAATTTAACTTTCCCAAAAGTTCATGCTACAGTTATTTAAATTGGAGACATAAATAGTTACCCTGAGACGTAGTACACCAGTTTTATATAAAATTCGAAATAAAATAATTTAGTACTAAATGTACGTATACAAATTAAAAAGCGTACTTACATACATAAGTATAATATATGTAGTACTAATTTATAATGATTACCAGTAACACGTTCAAAATAATTAACTATCAAAAACATTAAGTTATGGCTGCAAAAGAAAATAAAAACTATGATTACTTCATATTATACTATGTCTAAGAGAAAACATTGAACCATAGAATTTTCGCTACTCCGCTGACCGTAATAACCCTAACTCACATTACATCTACATTAAGGGGTATTTGCAGTATACAAAATTTATACACACAAAACATTAAAGACAGTAATACTGCTTTTCAAACTCATACGTATATTTTTCGCGTTAAAACCTACGAGCGCGAGCAAGAACTTATTCGCATAAACAACGACGGCGCTAGACCTGCAAATGAGGTCGGAGATAGCGCTTGGAAGTTAGTAAGCATAAATTAAAACAAGTGTTTCTGTAAAAAGTTGATAAATGGCCGTCCACAGGCGGCGTGACAAAAAAGGGAACTAACGTCAAGCGAAGCGCTAACGTGTTTCATTTTGCACTCTAGGCAACATCTGGCCGCTTTCGGCATGAGCAATTGTGACGCTATCGAATTCAGGAATATCGTTCTGATTTTAATCATTTCTTTGTTATTTAAATATTACGCAATTTAATAAAATTAAGTATAGAAAATAATGTTACTTTAGATGCAAAAATAAATTCTATAAGAACAAGTAATTCTCATGGGAAAAATTTAGTTATACAATGTCCTTTTAGTTGTTCTAGGCGTTTAGTTGTTTAGCGGTCGAGCTTATAAATCAGAAGAACATCTGTTTATATTATGAACCTCAATTGTTTATTCGAAAATAATAGAAGACCTTAAATCTTTTCAACATGTTAATATTCGTCACATTCATATAAACTGCTTTTCATCGTAAAATATTCAAAGAATTTAATACAGTTCACAAGAACGTTTGCAAAACCGCAAGACACCAACATGAAATCCTAGAGGAATGTTGAGACCTCGGAAATACGCAATATAGCGATATATGAATGCCCACGATAGTATCAGAAAAGGTCGACAAATTTCATACCTATGATCTAGTCTAGATGTAAAACGTACATTAGGTGTATAACATATGTAATACGTCAGATATAAATACATTTTCTGGGCTAGACAGGAGGAAAACTCTGCAAGGGACAATCAAAGCCTTTTTGCATTCTTTTAAATATGTACCTATTTTGTTTGCGTGATTATGTCTAATGCATGCTTTATTTTCAGTGGATTAACATTAACAAGAATTAATAAAATGGATTTTAAAAATGAGAAACAGATTTATTTTTAAAGACATTAATCTAGTCCGAAGCTAAAAATTATTTATCTGTGCACGTATGAAATGTGGATTGTGGAGGCATCTTCCTAGCATTTTTCCCCGACGTCGGAACAAATATCTGTAAAAATACAGGAAGCTGTCGAGTAGTGATCGAACCCGCAGCCGTCAGCGTTCTTTACCACTACACCAGAGGATATGTAAACTGCCGAATATATATTAACGGGACTTGATGATGTAAAATGTAATATTAATCCTGTAGATGTACTCTGTTCTTTTATGAAATCGACTTAAGGATCACATTTTCTTACTTAATTTTTTTATTTTGTATAAGAATGTTAAATATACATAGGTGAAACCGTTTTTATAGCAATCATAATAAATATCTCGAAATCTTTATCCTCTAACATTTCCAAGTTCATTGAAAGATTTAAGCTGTGTGTACCAAGTCTATAAAATATTTAAACTGAAGTTACCGTTTAATTGGCCGTGTAGGCACAGCGGACCCACGAACTATCCGTATACAGAAAGTTGAGTAATCCAGAAACGCTCCCTTTAATTGGTTTACCACAGACCTCTATTAACGAAATAAGATGGGAAATCGAGAGTATTAGCATAACAGTGAATTCAATTAGGGTTCACAAAGAGGATTACAACTTTAACAATGAACCGAAAGTTAAAGCGGAGGCCCAACAAACTAACGTAGAATAATCAAAATTCGAACGAGTGCGATTATTAAGTTAAAATTAAATTCGTATTCTGTTCAAGTGTAGCTCCCATAAAATTTTAATACAACATAGTACCGTCCTTTTAGTTTGTTGAACAACTATATGTTTAGATGGACCTAACATTAGAAGTCAAGTGTAATGTACTACGGTTCGATGCCATAACGGTTAGTGGGCATTCTGTTTTATCATTTCTCAGATAGATGCTGATTGTATTTCTCTCAAGTTAACAAGGTGTGATACGGTATTCCCGAACGCCTGTCAATTAGGACAACGAAGCTCCACCAATGAGAGGCTCGCACCACATATTTGTCTTTACCACAACAGCGATTCGGATTTATCGAGATGTGCCAGTTACTTTTAAGCCCTTCACTAACGACTGTTGTTGCAGACATTGTGAGAAATTCAAGCTAAGTTTCAATAATATTGCTGATCAAGCAAACGAATGGTAATCTAAAAATCAAAACAATTCTATTTTACGAGAAAAAAAAGTGTTACATATTTGTCCAGTAAACGCTCGCTTACTTATCAATGATTATCCCCCATAAACGAATATAAAAGAAAGATTTATCAATTTGTCGCAAACTTAATCGGAAGTTGATCAGTTCAATAAATAAGATTAAAAATAATTCCTGAAAGTCTTATATCGCTGAGACTGAGACTAATCATTTAAATCATGGAATTATTAACACGCATACCAAACTAATTGCACTAGAATCAATCTTGAGATTTGTCACTGTTTTAGTTACGACATACCAGCTTTCGGCGAATGCAAATTACATTTAACACGATAAACATTTAGGTCGCTAGGTGACGTCAGTGAACTATAGCAAAACTCGTGAAAGCCACGAGACGAACAATACGTAGTGGTTGCGAAACTCGACGATCATGGAACAATGGCGTATTAATAGAGCCATTCGTCGTCTCATCGCTATTCATCCACGCCCCCGACGCCTTCATGCAACCGTCGCGATTCATGTCCCCATGCATCAAGACTCGTAACCACGTCATATGAAAACGATCGTCCAATTTAAATGGAGAATATGATAATAAATTAGCGCAAGAGATCGGGAACATATTCAAATGTGTTTAGATTCATAATGATTTTTCATACAATCAAAAAGCATCTTTTGCTCCAACAATATTATGAACCAGAAGACATAAACACGTCGCTTTTTACATGGATAGAGAGTATAATCATGAATCATTGAAATTCCTTGTATTTAACCTGCAATCATCTAAGTTCAATGTGTAAATAAAAAAGCAATTTTCCTATTTTTAGCATTAATAAATTCGGCATAATAAACTTTATATTTCTTAGGTATTAAACAAAAATCCGTTATTAATCCAAGTAAGGTTATATTATATCGAGCATATTACTTGTAGCGGTTCCTAGGCAACGCGTCCGGATATTTTATTCATAGAGCACGTGATAAATGAGCTACGACTTAGCTGTATCTAATACATTATTGCCTCACGCGAGGCCTTATCAAAAACTTGTTGCCGCGAGTCTGCCTATAAAACTATCATTCGGATGTACTGGCCACCACGAGGACTTGCTTAGGTGTAATTTCTCATCGGTAAATAGTAGTAAAACGTATAAATCCTATTAAACGCAATTTTATCATGTCCATTTTAATGTGTG
This sequence comes from Junonia coenia, assembly GCA_018235105.1. NCBI lineage: Eukaryota > Metazoa > Arthropoda > Insecta > Lepidoptera > Nymphalidae > Junonia > Junonia coenia. Next base: position 1,532 of record DVWM01000496.1, on the reverse strand, counting down.
CATCATTATTGACGATTAATTTCCATGTCTGAGTAGGCTTTTTTGTTCTTAATTTAGCAAGTTAATTAATTATCTTGAGGTGCGAAATTATAAAAACCGGATTTAGCGACACTGTTGTCATTATGTTTTGATAAATTAAAATATTTTTTCTTCTTAAGCTGGCTTATCTCTCCATTCATTAATTAAGAATGAAAACGTTGTGTAGTTTGTGTATATAATATTATTTATATGAGGTCATATGAATGTCAATTAACTTAATCGAAATAAAAATAGTAAAAGTAGTTAGTAAATATGTCTACACTAACAATATCTAAAGATATCACAATATCTACAAATAATAAAAATACAACATATATTAAAAATATGTATGCACGCTTGCATGCATATTTGTATTTAAATTATTACGAAATATTTATGACTAAAATTTAACCCAACATACATAATTTTAACGCGCCATTTTGAATCTGTTATTTACTATATCCAATATAAATATAACATCTACCGTAATAAAATTATTATCCATTTCTAACTACTGAATTTATACTGAACTAATCTGAATTCAATCGTAAAGTTAATCCTGTTCCTGACATAATGTGCGGACACGATCATGCAACCGAATAAGCCATGCATAAACCACTACTCTAGCAAAATACGATATCCCGGTAAATATAATAATTCTACGACGAGTCACGATAGCGGGTTTCATGGAACGGTTAACAATCGTTCAATTTGTAGGGCCTGTGGCAACGAGGCTCGACAATGGCCCTGCACGCGACTTACTGCCCGACTCGACATTCTCATACGTAGGATAACGTTGAACAATCAAGATGTCATTTTTCAACTACCCACGCCGCGGACACTGGAGCGAACGAACGGTGAGAAATATGGCCGACAACGCACGCACCGTCCTACAAAAGAGGCGTCCCGTGAATGTCGCGATACATATCACCCGGATGAATGCTGGCGACAATCTCAGTCCGCCGCGTCTCGTGCTCAACATGTTATCCACGTGCGTTGAACATTAATATCATACTCGTAGGTTTATATATGATTACCTACATTTTTATGAGAAATATGAACAGAAAACATTAAAACAGAAATTGGTCATTCGGAATCTACCACGACAGAAATCACACTCAATTTCAGTAACAAGACAAACAAGCCTTCAAATTACATTGCGTACATGATTGTAAAGTAGCTAAAACCAGGATCGAACTTCCCTGCATCGGTCATTATGACGATTCACAGAAGTCAGTCGGTAATTTATCGATGGTGGAAGATGGAAACGGGCGGCAGGAAATAATAGTAATTATTGACACGAACCACCGCTTCGAGCTAAAATTCGCCATACGTTGCAAAAGATCACAAGCAAGCACTAACTCGAAAATTCCACACTCATAACGGAGCGAGCCCTTGGGGCGAGACAGCAGCCTCGAAACTCGTTTGGGAATCGAAATAGGGTAAAACACCCAATAGTCAGCCCTGCACCAGTACTCAGCCTTTACAGACTTTATTGCCATGTAAATAGTGTT
>DVWM01000495.1:0-10325 GCA_018235105.1 Junonia coenia | reverse complement strand
GACGCCGCCCTCGCTGGACGGTGATGAGCACCCGCAGTTCCGCCATGCAGTTGACGTTGCCGGAACAGCTCTCCGGCTCTTAAGGGACTCTGCGGCCGTCGCGGCTGATCACTCGTACACCCTCGCTCGTCAGCACTTCGACTGCCTCGGCGTTCAAACACCATCTGACTCCTGCGAATCAGGTATTGTATTTTCTTATTATTTTACTTTTTTTTGCAGTCATCGTTCAGGGACACGAGCTTTTACCATAATTGTTAATTTACGCTGATCAAATCAAATGGAAACGATAAAATACGATCATGACACCGAAATCGTGTTATATATCGATCACTTTAATATGTCAAAGCGATGTTGGTCAGATTTAAAATTTAAATGTAGCGGACATTTCAGGGACGCGTTGACTTATCGAAAATCGCACTATCTATTGACACCGCAGTGTTGCCGTGTTACAAAGTCTAAAATATAACTCATCGGTTATACGATTCAGTATTTAATGTTATCGCCTCTTAATTAATAATTTATTATAATGTTTGGACATAATAATCAGTGGAGACTCGGCGGCCGCGGAGGATAACTTATGTAATATTTGAACGCGCAAGGCCGGTATTTACTTGCAAACATTACGAAAAGTTGTACCAACTAGTAATTGGGGATTGAAGAACGCGACAAGATGGGAGCGGGTCGCGGCTCTCAGGACGCAGGCGTCGCGACAAGAGCGCGGGAAACTGCGTATCGACCGCGGCCCCCTCCCCACCCCCCGTCCCACCGTCTAGACGCACCCGCTTCCGGAACCTTCGCCTTCGACCTTGAACGTCTCAACCTTCCTTAATGTTCCGACTGTCTTATCCTGAGATTGACTCGCTTAATTACTCCTAATACGGACTCCAGCTTCGTCCTTTCCCCGGGACTCCAGAGGTCGCCGGAACGTCGACCGGGACGTCCCGACATTGACGCATCCCGATCCTCGGGTTAAGGTTAACATCCTCGCAGTCTGGACGCCCAATAAAAATGATGAACGCGTTCCCCGAAAGTTCATATCTATCGTTTTAATTTCGATCGACTGATACGTTGTAGGATAACAAATCGTGTAATTGATTGAATGATTTACATCCATAAAACCCTGCATTTGGAAAGTACACCATTCATCGGAGGAATGATTCGGTCACGCTCGAATGGGCAGCTTGAAAATAGTCAAATCAGAACGCATCGCCGTGTACAAGAATATCTTGTTAGAAAATATTCTGTTAATTTCATTAGAAAAATTTGAAAGTCACGAAGCGTAATGAAAAGCATGATGCAGTAACGCGCCCTTTTTAATTTGCGTTTTATTTTAAGTACGGGCGACCTCGATTACATCGCACACATATTACATGCAACATTAGAACTACAATGTCTTCTAATCGTTTCTGCACTGGCCATATAGCTGATAGCTCCGAGTAAGGTCGCGTTGGTTATAATTATGTTCGTACTTCGCTCGTAAGTTCATCAGTACTCTTTTATACGCATTTTATGTTTTATACAGCTAGGCAATCGAATTCCTAATTACATGTTATAAATAAATCGAGAATTGCATTCTCGGCGCGTCTCGGCTCGTCCGATCCGTTATTCGTATAAGAATGCAACGGAATGAAATGGAATCTCATTGAAGTCGAGCTCGCGGCTCGCCGGACCGGTTTGAGACGCGGTACTGCCATGTCTAGTCCGGCCGGATGACAATTTGATAGACGTCTATATCTCGGATACATCCATTAAAGTTAGTAATTACGATTCTTTACAAATATCGATTAAAACCGGAACGGCACAGCACTGTCTGGCGAGCGCGGGAAATTTTACGACGCACGCGCTGTACTATCGCGCGTTACCGCTGCGAGTATCGTCGAAGTTATCACATTTTTCCGCCGCGGTACCTACGTTCTGTAAATACATGTATGTTTTATCGTTCCGATTTTACAGCGCTCTATTTACCTACAGTTAATCGTCGGGCGTACGATAATAAATCATCTTTATTAACGAAACGTTGGACGTCCTAGAGACGTTGATTCTTTTGAAAATGTACAGTAACGTTTTATTTAAAATCTTAATGTTCCCGCGAAGGTTTCGCAACGCGGCGGTAGCGCTGTTGTTATTAACGCGGCTAACCTAATAAACTCTGGACTGATAAGCGCTAGGTGCTTTTGACCCGCATATTATCTTGATAGATTGCGCGTTCGCAAACGTGATTTATGACATTTAAATTCTCGTTCCCGTTAAGTAGGTGATTTAAGTGGGGCGGCTTATGGATATTGTCAGTTCCTTTAAGGTTATTCAGGCCGAAAGATCCGGTTCTGCCCCAAACAGTATCAATCAGCGGCGGGGACCGCGGGCATTCCGATTGCAATATCGATTTAAAATATCCATTTTTTGTAACGGCTATTTCACAGCTGATCATATACAATCTGACATAACACTTTTTTATCCGTGTTGCAATACGAGCTGCATGACAACAAAAAAATGTACTAAGTTACATTGGGACAAATGACTCGTTCTAACATGGTTACGAATTATGCGGTCAATCAATGATAACGGATGAACGGAGCTAATTTCTCGATCTGATATGCTAGTAGGGTACTCGAGTACATAGCGAAGTCGTTCTATAAAGGATTTTATATTTTATCAACTCGCTAACCGTAATAAATGGCCTCGGGCGCGTAGTTAAAGCAATTTGAACGGTTACATTAGGTATTTCAAGCTGTGACCTAAATATTGTGTTACTTGGTGCCGAACCTAGCCTTAACTCGGTTACTAAGCGCCTGTCACATTTGCAGTCTCCGTGTGTGTCCTATTCAGATCTGCAACACATACGAGGCACATATTTTCGCAATACTTACTTAATAACGCCACGTTAAAGCCACATTCTCATTATGTAAGCGCTATCTAGATACGAACATATTATATAGGCTGTGTGACAAATTCCACATGTGTCGTTGTATATTTTACTGCTTTATCACGAAACAGAAACTTTAATTTGCTACTTTATTGTCGCCAAGCTCCGATAAGTGTATTCACCACGCCTCGCCTGTTATATTACATTTATATGTAAAAATGTAGATACGAAGTAATGTAGTGGAAGTGACCTTGTATTTATCGTACGACTGAGATATTCGAAACCTATCAGCCTGTAGATAACTCGATTCGCGATCGAGATGTTTGAAATACTAGGTCAATATGCGATTGTAGATAGAAATTCCTGTTAGTCGTTCGCGGAGTATGACCGGCGTTCACATTACCGATAAAATCGATATATCGAGTGAATAATCGGAATTCATATGTTAAAGTGTTTAGGAATCGATTCGTACAATGTGGAATCCACGGGCGGTTGTTTCAATAGTGACGATGCCTTATTGGCCTCTGCGTGGCCTTCGTGAATCAACTGGCTATCAATGACGATAACAATATTACGACGTGTCACACTAACATAAATTTGTATTGTCTTATCAAGAAAAACGTCTTAAGTATACTAAAATATGATAAACCGACACGGCAACAAGATAATAACCGTATTCACCTTGATCTCACCGATTTGAGTTTTTTGGAATCATAAAATGTTAATAAAACATATTTCATTCGTATAATATGTTATTTTCCATAGATTATATAAATTGGTCGCGTCCTTCGTCTCATTGATTGGTACGATGATACAACCTTTAACACCTTCGAAGTTTGTTTAAGGCGCCTCAGACGGTTATTGCTGTTCTGTATGTAAATTTACATTAAAGTAATTTTCCTTGAATACATTTTTAGTACCTACGTCGAATAGTACGCTTTAACTACGTAAAACGTTCACACGAACCTGCTCGAATAAATTACAGAGAAAAAATTCAGTACCTACACATACGTCAGGTACAGAGAATTTTTCTATTAATTTACCGTTAACTCGTTAATTGACGACTAAAACAATGCTATAACACTTTCGCACTAATGAAGCTAAATAAAATATAATATTTAAATAAATTAGATACAGCGAATTATGTTAAAAATTACAATTTGATCGATAATGGGTGTGGTCTTGGGGGACGAAAATGGATAATAATGACGCACGATCAACCGGTTTTAAAGATTAATAAAAAAATCCGGAAACTGGTCGATAAGATGAGATGCCTCGTTTCGCGACTACTACGCCTCGTGACATTTTATTTAGATAGGTCAATGCTAGGCTTTGTATTATAATTAATTCAACTCGGCGACAGTCGATTATGCATGCGATTTTCGTCATTAACGCTTTTGGCCGGTTTATTTCCATAAATCTTAAACAATAGTAAATAATATGTATGTATACCTAAGGTTAGTTTTATATTTCGATTTCGACAGCGGATGTAAATTTTTTGGGGCAAACGAATATGTAATTAAGTTTAACATTCGTATTCGATGTTCGTCATAAAATCCCTCGAATTCATTATTCCGCTAATAAATGGCGGATCGGCCCATCGAAACAGAAGTTTTTTACGCAAACGCGCGTCCGTGAACTTCCGCACGAACCTCGCCAAGGCCGCATTAAACGAATCGATTCGCCATAAATTACCACCGCCTATTATAGCAGGCACCCAGTCTCAAGTAGTTACCACAACAGAGATGACCGACTTTTCTTAGTTGCGTAATATGCCAGAAATACCTATACGGCCGCATGTAGGCCGGTTTAAAAGTTCCCGCATTCGTATATGGGCTGACTGGCGAACTAGTGACGGCTGTGAGCACCGAGAGAGCGCTTAGGTCTATCAGCACCGAGGAAGCTATAATTTTATCTTATCTTTTAATTAACCATAAGATGTTTCCGTTTGAATGAAAAAAGATAATTGGGTACGTTTCCTATAATAATTATGAACAACGGTTTAGGAACTAGCACGGCCTCTCGTATTCTAATTAGCATCGGCTACATCCTATCAGATATACGTACAGGTGGTTACTAAATTATTTGTGAAGTCGATTTACTTGAACCACTTATCAGGCGAGTGCAGTGTTATAAATATTCAAGGACAGGTGTTTCGACTTATCGTTATATTCTTATCAGTCGTAAGAAATTCTAAGGCAATCTTACAAAATACTTGTAATGTTCGCAGTTCGCTATGCTGTCAAACGGTAATTATCATTTCAATGAATACTACTCCAGCCAAAAAATGTCTTAAGTTTGTGGTAGTTTAAAGAAGTGCAACGTCATTTCCTCGGAACAGTGTGCAGCTAAGTCCATTAGGCCTTCTCGATGCAACTCTCGAATTGTTTTTTTTTTTTCAAAATAAAGCGGCTTTATCAAACAACCTGTATAAGATGGCGTGAGCCGCGAGCGCGTCACGATAATTTTTAATTATCGCTCTCAAATGCCAGTGAACTTGGCCTCGGATCGTGGCCAGCGGAGCGTGTGGCCTCCGTCTTAACAGGTCACACCTGACGACATCATTGTATAGCGTTCCATTCTGGATAACACGACCGCTGTGAAGAGTAACCCTCCCTAACGTTTAACTCATAAACGTATTGTAACAAACGCAATTAAAACGAAAAGATTCACCACAATCCCTAACCCCTGTCCTAAAACTTCCGCGACTTCGTATAATTTTGAACTTATAATGGTATTTCCCACGTTATTAGGGGAGATTTTGCCCATTAAACGCTGGCGAAATGGACGCTAATGCCAATCGTCTTGCTCGCTTAATTAAACAATCTTTGAGATCAGTAACTTTCCCTCAAGACGTTTTCTACACGAATATAATTTACGTTGTAGCATATTTGCTTAGATACATTAAATCTGAGCAAAAAGCACAATTAGTTTATTTTCAAAATAAAGTTCAAAATTGTCAATGTAAATTTAAAAACTGTGTAAAATTTTAGCTGTGAATATTTTCCATTAAACGAGAAAAAAATATCCATGTCAAATGCATACTTTAATTAATTAAAATTTATACCGCTTCCTCTGTCTATTTCGAGCTCTACGACACGAAATGAAACTTGAACAAACTTGTCGTCGCGACTGTAATTGGAATAACATTGTTTGCAAACATTTGGTTTCGTTAAGTGTTACGTAATTAAGGAAGTTGTATCGACACCGGGTACATCTCTTGTTCAGGAAACTGTAAATAACATCTCATTAATTGTTCAATGGAGTTTAGAACTATTGCGACTAATTATGTCTACGGTGTCTAGTTGCAAACGGTATGCGGTTAACTGCGAATCTATGACTCATTGTATTTCTCACGGTAAGACAGACGGTACCTAGAAATTGTGACTAATCACATCTCGAGTCGGAGTCGAGCTCGAGAGGAATAATTCAGCTGATAGTATATCATGTTTATTTTTACTTATCTTCAGCATTACAAGATGCTGGCCCAAAACGCTGCTCCTGAACGAGATACATTTTATGACCGAACCGTTACTAAACTTAAATTTAGAACTTGACGTTCCCGTGTAGTCTAAACAGACTACACAAAGATTGTAATAAGACGCCCGTCTCGAGGAGCTCGCAGTTTTTACCACGTTCAGATGTCGGCAAACAATAAAAAGCGGATTATCTCTGGTAAGGTTTTAAAATTGGAGCGGCGGTAGATCAGAGAGCCGTGTCTCGAGTGATGTCGATATAATAGATATGCACTAGACCGGAGCCCGGCGCACAATACGGGGCGTATCACTTACACGCAGAGCTGAAACAAATACTCTCGGGCGTCCGTTAATCGCGTCGACGCCAGAGAAAGAGAAAATCGACCCCCAGCACAATGGATCCTCCACGCCTACATTTAGACGTCATGTGAGCCGTGTTTGACGACAGGCGCCAACGCGGGACAGAATTAGATCGACGCGCCACCGCGATAAGCACACGGAGTAACTATGCGGAAATCAAATAAAAAGATCGCGTTGGTGTGTAAATTTATCGTCACTTTGGTCGATTATGCGTTTTTTCGTTCTGCGTAGTTGCGAATTAAATGTACGTCCCTGAATCGTGCGCCGTTTGTAATCGAACGGCTGCCCACGTAACTTGTTTCTATTTTCAGTAGTTAGGATGTAATCAGAAATTCTCGGCCGGCGATTAACGGCTCCTGGCTAGAACGGAGCCGAGTCGGTCGACTTTAATCACAATGAGCCGCTGACATAATTATTTGTTGGTGTAACCGGATAGTGCGGTCGCATACGATGATTTCCGCGAAACATGCAGCGTGGAGTAAATACGACACGGCCGAATGACTGCTCTACTACATCCGTAGTCGAACACGATGCCTTTACCCACTTACTACATGCTTCACTCATTCATAGAAATACAATGTCGCCTTTATGCCGCCCTCGACAGTATTTTCGCAGCAATGCGATCATTGCAAAACTGTGCGGAATTCAGGCCGAGTTTCCGCTGGCATAGAATTACACCTTTACGGTCTTATTATATTGACAGTAATCTATATTTAATACAATAATTATCCTGTACATTTGGGAGTTCTAGCCCTGTGGCTTTTGCTCTAGAAAAAGCAGGTAGATAATATTAGGGAGGCGCCCGTGTTGAGGCAGTTACCATTGACGCCACCAACTCCGTACGTCTTCCACATGTAAAACTTTAATTTTGCTTATTATCCTCTTTAACTTTGGCTATCTTAGTTCTGCAAAAAATATTTGTATAAAAATTTCTATAAAATATAAATGTGAAAGCAATATCGCGTGAAAAAATGATCGTCGTGATGGGAATTAAATTGATACGTCTAAATCGACGCCGGAAAGCGTGTCCACCGGTTGATATCCGAACATCCATTGAGTGTGGACGCTGCGGCAGAAACCGCGCACGCGCTCTAGTTTTGGCGCGAATAAGCGTGACGTCAGGCGTCTGGATCGATGTCGACAGACGCTGCGGTAGTACGACGGGGTCGACGCCCTCCCCCCTGCCCCACACCCACAGCCCCCCAGCCACCTGACTACTGCAATCGCATCCCGCCTCGGCTACATCTAGTCCCGCACTAGTATATCTCTATAGATGCCGCTATGACAATCGCCCGCCTTTTATGGTGATGCGAACGTAATGAACGCACTATGAATGAAAGTATGCGAGATATGTAACGGTTTATGCGGGTTTTATTTATGAAAATATAATACGATGTAATATTTCTTGATATTTTCACAATAAACCTAAATTTAATTTATCACTTAACTGTTTATTTACATGTATTTCTAGAAGTTTTTTCTAAACCTATTCTCTATTGTTGCAGAGGAGGAAATCGATGTGGTGTCACTCGGGACTTCACAGCAACCATTGGCCTCAACGTCGCAATTGCGTGTGGACTCTTTGCCACGAACGCCTTCCGTTCAGGAACGGCATCACATACAGCGTACCGTTGAGAATGTAATGACGAGACCACCCGCTAGAAAGCGCTTAATACCACCCACGAGCATACCAACAGCCTCGGTTCCACGTCGGCGGAGAGGTCCCGGTAGACGGGGACGCTCCAACACCGACACGGATTCAGAAGCCGAATCCCCTGAAATCGAACGCCGATCGATTCACAACGACATGGAACGCTTAAGACGTATCGGCCTCAAGAACCTCTTCGACGAGCTGAAGAAACAAATACCCGCAACGAGAGACAAGGAGCGTGCGCCCAAAGTCGTGATACTGCGGGAGGCCGCCGCCCTCTGCCGCAAGCTAAGGGAGGAGGAACTCGAAAGGGAGTACCTCAAAAAGCAGCAGAACAAATTGGTGACCAAGTTGAAAAAGCTCCGCACGATGTTAGCCGCACGTTATCGCCCGTACTGAGCTCCGTGTGTGAAACACTGGTGACCGTTTCGTTCGAGGCCCGGCCTCCTCGCGACAATTATGGACTGGTAACTTTCTATTAAGTCACGGAAACGTATTCGTACGTTAGGATTTGTACAGTAGGTACGGCGACGAGCCCCGGTCGATGCATCGCGGCCGCTCGACGTCTTCGACGAAGTCGTATTGTTATAATTATGTATATTATATCAGCTTTTACGGCTTACTCTGCTTCTGTGAGAATGCGCGTCGGTATAGTCGCGGCACGATGACCGCGGATTTTGTTTTGCTCAAACGACATTTTGCAGTGCCAAAGTGAGCCATAAAGCTGCTTCCGATGAATCCTACGTCTTCAGTAAATTCTCTTAAATAGTTACAGACTGCTTTGTGAACTAGTAGACTGGTTTTACCTCTGAAACGTTTTTTAAATCACTACAAGTAATTTATAGTTGACATAGTACAGACAATCATGTTGATCGGGATGTCTTCGATGTTTTATGTTACGACAGTGATTAGCGTTTTATACAGGGTGCGCGTGAGACGCGCCCAGTTCAGATAGGCCGTGCACTACTAGCGGTGCGAGTGGATCGCACTCCGTTGATACTGTAAATAAGATTGGTAGTTGACGATAGTCTTGAATTTATTAGTTAGGCTGGCAGATGGTTGTCGATGGCTTTACGGAAAGTTCTAGAGGCGCTGGCCACTATATATGTTTTCGGCCCGGTTCGTAGGATTTTCTTTTTATCCCGCGTCTCGACGTTAAAATTGAGAGCAGGGTAGTGATATCAATATTGTTTTAACTTGATATTATTATAAGTGTACACTTAGATTAGTTCGCTTACGGTTTTTTGTAGTGTTTTTTTTTTTGTTATTTTGTAAATTTTAACACTTTTAATGTTTTTTTTTTTAAATATATGTCGCGCAATTAACTCCGAAAATACAATATAAAAATAAAACATCTTTGTGAAATTTACGACATTTTGGACCATTTTTGAACTAATTATTATTCGTTAATATACATTGCACCTATATAAAATGCATTTCATAACACATTGTTTATTGTATGAATGAAAAATTAAAATGGCGCGCGTCTAATCGTTTTCGCGCCTTTTGCATAGTGATGTCACAGACGAAAAAATCACAAATGGACAATCGAAAATGATTAGCATGCGCGTTAAGGTGAATAAAATTTGCACTTTCATTATTGACTATTGTATATGTATCATAATTATTACTTTGCTTTAGTGTATACAGATTTTTATATTTTATCCATACGGATATCGATATGGACGCAATAATAGAATGGATTTTTTTAAAGAGTTAGAATGTCTAACTTCATTCAGTGAAAATAATCTCAGTGACAAGTGTCCGTTCATGAATAGACTGTGTATTTTGATAATAACATCAAGACCTACGATTACAGTTCGCCCGTATTGGGCTTTAACATAAAAATAACCACGAAATAGTTCCTCATAGTACCTACTAATAGAAAATTTGCATTTTCTTTATTATTATATTATATTTTATTGCAGTAAGTTAGTGATGTACTCGCGATAGTTATGATAGAGTCGAAAGAAAG
>DVWM01000494.1:0-10330 GCA_018235105.1 Junonia coenia | reverse complement strand
GGTTTTCCCGTACAGGAACGCTGTTTAAACGATTATATTAGTTAAATGCGTCTTAAAAAACCTTTAAGAGGTTTGCTTACGGATTGTTCAGCGAACCGGTAAAGTAACGCGCTCGCGAGCACTCAAGGTCTTGACGAGCGCATTGCGTGCTTCCTGCGTGCTCGCTGCAAACGTGCCGCGAAGGTCATTGACCAGTCATAGTTTTCTTGATAGAAACTAAATGTCTTTAAAATTGGGCATTATTAATATTAATTATTATTTACATAGATGTTATTAGTTTAATGGTTTATTACTTTCATAATAAACCTGTATGAAAATGATGAAAACTCCAAATTAAATTCCATGTGGATTGTAAAAAAAGTATATTTGATCACATAATTTCTGTACAGTAACTTTGTTTTTAAACGTTCATATAACTTTAACGCGTCTTTCAAAGCTTTAGAAGTCTTGTTCAGCGATTGTTCAGCGAACCGGTAAAGTAACGCGCTCGCGAACACGCAAGGTCTTGACGAGCGCATTGCGTGCTTCCTGCGTGCTCGCTGCAAACGCGCGAAGGTCATTGACCAGTCATAGTTATCTTGGTTGAAATTAAATGTATTTGAATGCTCATATAATTTTTTGGGCACTTTCGATATTAATTACTCTGCTAAAAAAAAATTTTCTGGCGACATATAAAACTGAAGGTTTTAAGTACCAATACTTTTGAAAGTTGAATCTGATCTTTGTATTAAAACGTGATAGCAATTCGTATATCGTAATTCAGAATCGCTTGTCTCTGCTACAGAGAATAATTACACATCTTTAATTACAGTATCCATGCCATAGTGCCACTCTTAGTGAGAGCGCAGTGTAATAGGTCGTATGATCGAAAAGCAACTTTAATCGTGTGCATGTGCGCCTGACGTGCCTATAATATTGGGGCAATTACGCTCCTATGATGTGACATAATGTTAATTTTATGAAGAAAATGTGGAGCGCTAAAATGAATGATTGGCAACTTATTTTGTTCTCCACCGCTAGTTCTATTGAATTGTACCCCTTCTTAAGTATGGATGTGTATAAAGTTAAAATTATAGACCAGAAGTGCACTGAGCTAAAATTTATATAGAATAATATAATACGTGTAACCCACAAAAAAAGAAAAGATAATTAATAAAAAAAATAATAATGATGTAGGTAGGGTAGTAAAGTATAGATAAATAGAAAAAAAACACGCATAAAATTTAATTTATTGTTTTAATACATTATGGTATAATTTTTAATACTACGAGTAGCTGACCACTATTCTTTTTAATATAATATTTTAAAATTTTGAAAAATAATATAATTCCGGCAACATATAAAAATGAATTCTGAACTTTACTTCCAGGTATACAAAGTTCATTATCGAGTGGCCGCCCTTCGAGTACGCGGTGCTGCTTACCATCATCGCCAACTGCGTGGTGCTGGCGCTGGAGGAGCATCTGCCCAACGGCGATAAGACCATCTTAGCACAGAATCTGGTGAGATATCCTTTCTCAATATTAATACACAAAAGCAAATAACCCAAAAATATTCTTAATATTAATAACATAAAAACAATAACCAGAACATACTTAGGTATGTTGGATAATTGTCAGTATCGATATATTATTTATTCGTACTTGAATGCACAATCATTAGTGTACAGTTCTATGTATTATTTGTATAGAGACTCAGAATTTTAGCACTTCAAGCAAAAAACATTTATTGAGTTAGAAGTATTGTGTTTATATTCTGTTGTGTGAGCATTTGTTTAACGCATCAAGTGAAGAACATAGATAAAAAATTATATTTATTGTTCCTTCAACTTGAACTTGTCTGATGTTCACTTAAAATGTTATGTAGATTATTCTTGAACTCGGTGTGTTTTAGTACTAAAACATGTAGGTACTTATTGTTCAGAAAGCTTTCCTCAATATTTATTTTACATCTACATATTTTATTTACAAAAACAATTTTTTGTTAATTACAATGCTTACAGTCCACTTTAAAGTTCCTAATTAATTGTAACAACAATGAAATAGTGTTGAGCGACAAACATTAATTTTCTTTTTTATTTGTTTCAGGAAAAGACCGAGGCGTACTTTTTAGGGATATTTTGTGTAGAAGCCTCGTTAAAAATTTTAGCCTTAGGTTTTGTTTTACACAGGGGTTCTTATCTTAGAAACGTTTGGAACATCATGGATTTTTTCGTTGTAGTAACTGGGTAAGTAAACATTGAAATTATTTTATACGTAAAACTTAGATAATCTTACCTGAAACCTTTAAATGAACAATCATAGCATTGGAATTAGTGTCGATGAGATTAACATTGGAATGCATGAATCTCACAAAAAGGACTCAAAAATTATTCAAAGATTGAATAAAGAAGATGTTTTAATGTAAATCGCACTCAATTAGGTGATTGATAGTAAGTTAGGTGTGAAGGGGCCTTTACTGAAACATTCGATAACAAAAACTAGGTCGATGACGATTTTCGCCGAATACAACGTGGACGTTGACCTGCGGATGCTGCGCTCGTTCAGAGTGCTCCGCCCTCTCAAGCTCGTCTCGCGGATACCAAGTAATTCACAGTAATTGGCGAAAAGTTCAATAAACTACCTTATTATATTGTATAGAACGTTCTGGCTAGATGTGGTCGATGGATCTTTTTTGAACGTAGATGACACAGCGCTAGTTTTTGAAAATAGAACTTTTACATTTTTAGTGAGAGAACGTAGCATCGATTTCTTGCCATTTGAGAATCGTTATAGATGAGTGGTTTTCGATTTTTTGTGATTTATTGTCGATGCTAAATGTACTTTGGATTTCGGTTATTACGTGTTGCATAATAGATAACATTTATTACATTGTGTATTGTTATTTTCAAATAAAACTCTAACGTAAGAATTTAGCTAAACACAATTACTTAGGTGTGAATAAATATGTCATAGTTTAAATTTTGTAACGTTTAACATGTGATTAGTTTAATAAAAATGTAACTAGAGAAAATACTTAGATCGTAGATAATAAGCTAGTGACTCTTGTTGTGTTAAAGATGTGGGAATATGGTTCTGAAGTTTAAACTAATACCGGTTTTGTTTTCGTAGTTGTCACGAGCCTTTCACGAGCATATTCCTCAGTAGTAATTTTATTATTAAGTTAGTTGCTAGTTCAAGCTATAGTATCGAGTGATATGTGTTCGGCAGTATCATCACGCAGCTGCCAATCGCGCCCGCCGACGTCGACTTCAGGACCTTGCGTGCCATTAGGGTGCTGAGGCCCCTTAAATTAGTATCGGGCGTTCCTAGTGAGTTCTAGAACATTCTTAGTTTAGCATTGGTAGATTCACCTTATAGTCACTGTTGCGTAACTTGGACGTAATTCGATTTTCACTTTTTCATGAAATTGACCATTAAAAACGTAATATTTCTTTAAGCTTATTCATTACACCGCACATTTTTAACATTGAACACGGATGGCGTGACTTCCTTGAAACTCATAATATGGAAACAAAGAATTTTGTATCAAATTATGCAACAGTATAATCACATGTTCTTGTGCACGATCACTGTAATTTTTCCATTTATTGGCTTTTTAATGTTTATTGTATCGTTTATTTTACATTCATTACTCTTATCTTAACGTTGTCGTGTTTGATCCTAAACATCTAGTTTATAACTAACTCTAACATCGTTATCATTCAACGTTTTCTACACGCTTATTAAAATTGGCTTAATTTTATCATCATTGGTGTAAGACACTTCGATAATATCAAAATTAACAAAATCCAATCATCTAACTTCACAATTAATTGAGTGCCTCAACAGGTTTTAATTGATGGTCCCATAATTTCTGGTGGTACTAAGATTATAAGAGTATTTTGTATGCAGGTTTACAAGTGGTATTGAAGTCGATCATCAAGGCGATGGCTCCGTTGCTGCAGATCGGCCTCTTGGTGCTTTTCGCAATCGTCATATTCGCTATCATAGGCCTCGAGTTTTATTCTGGGGCGCTACATAAGACTTGTTATAGCTTAGAAGATATTAGTAAGTACATGAATTATTTACTACTAATACCACATACCGTCAAGACTTATGGTTACATTTGCATAATGTATTTCTACTTGTGGAAGTTATTTGCTAATTTAAATTTATGTCAGCTTTACTATTCTACTTTGGAAAAACTACCAAAGTTAATACCTCGTGGTAAACAAGCAAACTTGTGCTACTTTGTGCTTCGACCATAAATTACAAGTACTGACCTAGTTGCTAGGTAGCGGTAATATTGGCAATTTATGGTGCGAATTCTATCCAGTTTGTACACACAATTTTTTTATAGTTGAATTACGAAACATCGTCTAAATATTCATTCGTTTTATATTAATTGTACACCTTTAAATGAGAATATAGTACTCTTAACAGACGTACATAAAGTCAAAACATAAAATGGATCTAATGCTATAGAAATATTAAGAAAGTTTCTAACTTTTTAAACTAAAGTGTCAGGATTTCAGCATGAGTTCCTCTTGTGGAGATTTCTAACTGATGTACGTCCCTTTAAACTAAATTTTATTGCACTTTCATAAACTCTCTACATTTACTAATTGATTCTATCTTTATTATAAACAAAAGAAAGACCGTTAACAAAATTCCAATCACCGTTCGAATTATTAACAATTAAACAATCTTATCATATTACTATCATTACACAAATATTACCTATTTTATCATATCATTACATGAACGTGTGAAGTTAATTATGAAAAGACAATACAACGACGGCAATACATCAACAGATGAAATAGTAAACGATGGCGAATCTCCAACACCATGCAACGCGGACAACGAAACGCTCGCGCCGTATGGAGCGTACGTTTGCACTTACGACAAGAGCACGTGCCTGGAGAAGTGGGAGGGCCCGAACAGGGGTATCACCTCCTTCGACAACATTGGCTTCGCCATGCTCACCGTCTTCCAGTGCATCACCATGGAGGGCTGGACCGCCATCCTCTATTGGGTTCGCACCATATTGCACTAGCTTTCAAAATAGTCCCTTCCTCATTTCAAAGCTCCCAAAACAATGTACTTGGTTAACAATAGCAGATAAAAGAGCCGCGTTTGAAGTTTTAATCAGTCTTTATTGTTCTAAATTGTTGCTTTTTGATTGAAAATATTTTCATTTACGATGAAATACAGATAGTTCTGATTGAAATGGACAAATACTGTGTATTTTTTCAACTTTCGATTTCATTTTGATGAATGCAGTATTAAAATCTTCAGTTATAAATTACATTTACTGATTTTATTATAATTTATACATTTGAATTACTTCTTTAAATGTGTGTTGTTTCAGACAAATGACGCGTTAGGTAGTACATTCAACTGGATTTACTTTGTGCCTCTCATAGTATTGGGTTCATTCTTTATGCTCAACTTAGTTCTCGGTGTTCTTAGCGGGTAAGTGTCTTATTACCATTACTATTACCATCATTTATCATCTTAAACATATTTGCGTTAAGGTTTCTTTATGTTTTGTTAACAATATGTAAAATAAACAGAGAATTCTCAAACGAGAGAGGCCGTGTAGAACGTCGTGCTCAATTCCAAAAGGAAAGAGCGCGGCAAATGTTCAACGCAGACTTTAATGGTTATATTAATTGGATTACGGAAGCAGGTTGGATGTTATATTTGGTGTGGGGTAGGCTACTTAAAGTGCTAGTTTTTGTATTTTTATAAATATGATTGTGGTAAAAATTGTTATTTTGGTGCTAAAATGTAAACGATGCCAGAAAATATTGTTTATTTTTAAATTTTCAATTTAGTTTAAGTATTCAAATCATTTCATTTGCCATGTACATATGTTCACAGTACTGCTAAAGACATTAATAATCTTAACTAAGTAACCATGTTTGTAATTAAAACAGAAATATCAGTCATATGATCATCACATGTTTAATGCTAAAAAGCGACCATAAACCATGTAGTTTAAACTCATTGCTAGATTGTATCATGGTGCTGTATTTTCAGTGAATTCGCTAAAGAAAGAGAGAAAGTAGAAAATAGACAAGAATTTCTTAAAATAAGAAGACAACAGTTACTAGAGAGAGAACTCAATGGTTACGTTGAGTGGATTTGTAAAGCAGGTAAGTTTTCATAGTATGAAAGAAAAACTATGAAAAAATATGAATGATTTTATGTACAAAAATGGTTTATAATGTGTTTCAGAGGAAGTTATATTAGCAGAAGAAAGGACGACAGAAGAAGAGAGAATGCACATAATAGAAGGTAAAGAAGAAAAATATAGTTAAGACATTTGTTAGTATATTACAATCAAGAGGAATTGGTAGTTGTTACATTTTATGGAACAATGGTTATTAATAATGAACAGCTTGCTAACTAGCTAGAAATTTTCTGTCTATACATTGTATGGAAAATTTATAAATTATCAGATGACGACTAATAGAAATTATTTTGTTTTTCATTTATTCGGTAATATGATTATTTACTCTGTTCACTTCATTATATGTGTATATTTTATAGCTCGGAGAAGAGCAGCAGCAAAGAAAAAGTTAAAAAACTTAGGAAAAAGTAAAAGCACAGATACAGAAGAGGAAGAACAGGATGAGGATTGCGGGGATGACGGTCAGTATGAAACCCTTCACGCTATGCATATTTTATGTCGTGTGTTATGTAGATGACGTTATCGGGACATTTTATTTAATAGAACAAAAATAGAAAGTAAATTTTCTTTATTTGGTCAAAATAGCAAAAATTCTGAATTCGATATTTAATTTTTTTTCTAATTCTTCCGTATATGATAGTCAACGTCTTAAAATTTATCAGCTACAACATATAGAATTTCCGTAGGGTTTACCTGTGATTAATGTACATAGTATCTGTTCTCATTAGCTATTACCAATATTGTATAAAATAATGAATGTTGCATGTCGTTGTCTTTCAATACTTGAATCTTGTACTCATTCATTTCCATGCGTATTCGTACTCTATTTGTGTGTTGGTTGTTTACAGTTCCAAAGAAAAAGCAAGGTATGGGATCAAGCGTGACGCTGGTAGAATATTCCTTTTCATCTTCTTTGTAGTCGATCTAGTTTAGATCTAGCCTTAGGAATAGCGTACCCTGATCCCTTTAAACGACAACCATACGTTCCCATTTATGTTTATGTTCTTAGATTTTATTTCATTTAGTGAGCAAGGTTTCCGTTATAGTAAATACCTAGCTATTATCCAATTCCTAAAGCTTGATAACCATAATGTTGACTTGTTAAAAGTTACCTTGAAGCGTAACGTTAAAAATAATACTATGAAAGCAAAATATAACATGTCCCAGCGGATGGGTAGTTAAGATTTATGCGCAATAAATATCGGATAGCGACTCCGATAGAATTTCGATAGCCCTGGAAATCCAATTACTGGCCGTTCAGTGCTATTAATATTTTTAAACATACAATTTACTATGATTAGGTAAAAATGCTAGGTTTATAGTTTAAAAAAAGTGATAAGTCACTCAAGCACAGTATTTAAAATTGAGTAACAATTAGTTGCTTATCGTAAAATTGAGAATTTGTTTGCTTTACAACTAATACATTTAAAAAAAATATCTAGATGATATAAATCTTAGTTATATGACCCTAAATTAATTCGAATCACTGGAGATTAAACAAAAGAAAGATCAATAAGGCAAATCTAATTTAAAATCGTGCATAATACTTCACAATAAAAACCAGCTTAAATATTTAAACCTAACTGAAAATATTTATTTAATTTAGAATAAAATAGATTTCTGCTACTACCAAGAGCGCATTAAGATTAAATGTTATTGTATGCCGCAGGGTTTTTGAAAAGCAAAGCCCGCTCCGCCGGTAAATGTGCGGACTTCTGGCGAGCGGAAAAGAGGTTTCGTTTCTGGATCAGGCACACGGTGAAGACGCAGTGGTTTTATTGGTTCGTCATCGTGCTGGTGCTCTTCAACACTATATGCGTAGCCGTTGAGCATTATAGACAACCTAAGTGGCTTACTTCATTTTTATGTAAGTAGTAGCGAACTGCGAACTTCGTACTGTCGATTTTTTCGAATTACCTCCGTAAGAAACAATATTGTAAGAAAAGAATTAGTGAAATCTTTTCAATTGTTCTCGAGATTTACGTGTAGCAACATATTCAGCGATTCATCTTTATATCATAGATATTATATAATACAATTCAATGACATTATCTTTTAGTTTTGCCTACTAATCAACTGATTGTCTCTTCTTTCAGACTATGCCGAATTTGTGTTCTTGGGGTTATTCATGATGGAGATGTGGGTGAAAATGTATGCCCTCGGGCCGCGGATTTACTTCGAATCATCTTTCAATCGCTTCGACTGTGTTGTCATATCTGGCTCCATCTTCGAAGTGGTGTGGTCAGAAGTAAAGGGCGGCTCTTTCGGTCTTTCTGTCCTTAGGGCGTTGAGACTGTTGAGGATATTTAAGGTCTGATATTAATTTTTTTTTTTGCCACACAATATCTAATATTCCTGATTTCTTGGTAAGTAATAATTACTTATTATATTTTTCAGGTCACAAAATATTGGTCGTCGCTACGCAATCTTGTGATATCTCTTCTGAACTCAATGAGATCTATTATCTCGTTGTTGTTCCTTCTATTCTTGTTCATACTTATCTTTGCTCTACTTGGGATGCAATTGTTCGGCGGTCAGTTCAACTTCGAGGAAGGTACACCGCCGACCAATTTCAATACATTTCCGATCGCGCTGCTTACTGTCTTCCAGGTACCTTAGATTATTTTCATGAAAATACCATTTCAAATCGAAAAGTAAGAATTATATCTAATTGGTATTTTTTGTGTCCAGATTTTAACGGGTGAAGATTGGAACGAAGTGATGTACGATGGTATACAATCCCAGGGCGGTATACAGAGAGGCATGATCTACTCGCTATACTTTGTCATTCTTGTGTTGTTTGGTAACTACACTCTTCTGAACGTGTTTCTTGCCATCGCTGTCGACAACTTGGCTAACGCTCAGGTAAGAATTAATTATGCAACAGAATTGCTTTGGTCGATCTAAGGGTATTTTGTTCTGTCAATTATTGGTTACGTCGATACTGTTGACGGTGTTGATTGACCAAAGCGAGATCTGTTGTGACCATATGACTGTGATATTCATATAATGTTGTGTGTCAACGTCAATGCTCACTTGTAAATTTGACGCTGCTTTTCGTGTAAACGCAATTTATATTTACAGGAATTAACAGCAGCTGAAGAAGAGCAAGTCGAAGAAGACAAACAAGCAGTAAGTAATCAGTCTTATCATTTAACCCAAACTAATAGTTTAACTGGCTGTAAATATCTATTACGCAATAGTTGATATCAAAATAAGATCACATGTTGTACTCTGCAAAGGTAGTTGTGAAACTGTAAAGTATAAAGTTCTACTTCATACAACATCATCTTTTTCAACAAAATAGGAATTGGAGAAAGAGATGGGTGCTTTACACGCGGTGGATGGAACACCGTCTCTTAACGTTAGTCAATCTCCAACAAGTAGGAAGGTAAAGCAGAGCTAAGCCGTGCTTGAACTACGATGGTTGTGGTAGCTTAAAATATTGTTGACCAGTTGAAAACTCATGTCATAATAATGATCTTACTCTGCTACTAAGAAGTGGTATCAAATCATTTTAATTAGTAGCCATGTATCATAATGCTAGTTCATCATGGTTATAGTTCAGCAATATTGTAAGTTTAGTCGTCGATGGATCAATGTTGCTTCTGTGGGCCGAATGTCAAAAGGAGTTTATTTCAATTCGAACGTTTTCATTATAGATGCCAGAGTTTAAGTTCTAGGAAGTAATTGTCTCGTCAATGTTTTCAGTTTTCGGTCTAAACCGAACAAGCTAAATTTTAATGATTTTATATTTTTGCTTTTTTATTGATTGGACTTTTGGACACGACTGTTTGTATTCTTCAATTATACTATAGCAATGCATGTTTGATATGCAATGAAGTTTTATATACCTTCTTAATGTTTTTGAACAAAAAATGTGTAACATTGTAATCTTACAACTAGTACCTACAAAATGATATATTTGAAGACAAAATATCATTTGCACTGAGATCACTTTATTTATAAAGATTAAATCATTCAATTTGAATTAAAGTTACTTATTACATTTTAGAACAAAAAGAAAGAAGAGGCCAAAAAAGATGAAGAAGAGATACCAGATGGACCAAAACCAATGCTGCCATATTCGTCCATGTTTATTTTGTCACCTACTAATCCGTAAGTTGAAAGATTTTAGTATAATATA
>DVWM01000493.1:0-10340 GCA_018235105.1 Junonia coenia | reverse complement strand
CAATATGTTGCCAATTATTACAAATTGCCAGTTATTATTATAATCTCCTGATTTACTCGTGTATCCTATAATAACATTTATGAACTTATTACTATAATTTGGTTTAGGTTCGGGTAACTCATACAATATATCATACAAATTACTTTACAATATATTTACAAAGATCTATCATACTTTCCACTGTTGTCATCTTTTCCGTTTAGCCCAATCTTCTTTTATTAAATCGGAGCCCTTTTCTCCAATCATTATGACAGCGGCGTTCGTATTACCGCTGACTATGGTTGGCATTATACTAGCATCTATGACTCTTAATCCTTCTATGCCATGCACTCTCAGTCTAGGATCGACTACAGCACCTGGATCCCAAGAAGGTCCCATTTTCGTCGTCCCGCATTGATGGTATATTGTCATACTGATTGTTCTCACTTGGCATTCAATATATTCATCTGACATAAATTTTAAATGTTTGCAATTCGGCAGCGGCTTCATATATAATCTCGACCCAAATTGCTTAAATGGGGATGCATTAGCCACTTGCAGAGCTATTTTAATACCTTCGACTAGTCTATTGACATCCAATCGGTCTTCATGGTATCGCGGATTCATTATGGGATAGTCAAATGGATTGGAACTCTTTAATCTTACATAGCCCCGAGTATTTGGACGCAATAAAAGAGGCATAATGGTCCAAGCATCTTTATTTGCTATCGGTCGATATACCGTGTCATATACTTCATCAGTGAGACCTAAAATTTTTCTTACAATTTGACCATTATCAGAAGAAAACGATGCAGGTGCCATATGGAATTGTATATCTGGCCATAATCCGGAGGAGTTTGCATATTTCGTATTTACGAAAGCTATGCCTTCTAATCCTCCTAATGTAGTCATTGGTCCTCTTTCGTTAACCACATAATTCATGGTGACTGGAAATGCTTGAAAGCGATTTTGAACAATAGCCACTGGTTTATCGACTAGAAACGTTAAGCCACCAACTCCCACGTGGTCTTGTAAATTTTCTCCTACAGGCAAATCTTTCAAAACTCTTATTCCCACATTCTTTAAGTGCTCTTTTGGTCCCACACCAGATAACATTAACAATTGTGGACTATTTATTGCCCCAGCGGACAAAATAACTTCTTTTCTTGCATATACAACTCTTTTAACCCCATGTTTCACATATTCTACACCGTAGGCTTTCATTGTAATTGGATTAATTAAAACTCTTGTAGCTTGTGAATTAAGAGATATGTCTAGGTTTCTACGAGTCCTCACAGGCCTTAAGAAGGCTTTTGCTGTACTGCATCTTGATCCTCTTCTTATCGTACCTTGAGCTATCATAAATCCAGTTTGAAGCTCTCCATTTATGTCTCTGTTTTCATATCCAATTTCTACACCAGCTTCAACAAAAGCTGCAACCAGAGGAGTCCTCCATGGAGCTTCTTGT
This sequence comes from Junonia coenia, assembly GCA_018235105.1. Taxonomy (NCBI): domain Eukaryota; kingdom Metazoa; phylum Arthropoda; class Insecta; order Lepidoptera; family Nymphalidae; genus Junonia; species Junonia coenia. The sequence goes on along the minus strand of DVWM01000493.1, from coordinate 8,893 downwards.
ACAGTTAAATATCCTCCACGACCGTGATATTTATTATTAGCTAAGTAAGGATTTCTATTGTCTTCAGATTTTATAAAGTATTTAAGAACATCACGATATGCCCAGCCAGGATTTCCAAAAGATTCCCATTGATCGAAGTCGTATCGATTTCCCCTCACATAAATCATATAGTTGAGAACGCTGGACCCACCAAGCACCTGAAACATTTTCAAATAGAACGATAACTCTTCTTCCTCGCATTTTTCCCGGACTTAGCCAGGGTCTACTTTATTCTAGCCTTAGTTTTTGACAGGTTACCGATTTTTACGCAGAGCGATTGCGAGTCTGAACTCCGCAACCCAGAGGGCAAGCCAGTAACCATTTAGACTAGAATATTACCTACTATGAGTAACGATCTTTATCTATACCAAGATTTTTAATTCAAGTCAGTAAAATAACATTTCCAGTGTTGCAGGTTTTTATTCTCAAATAAATAGTGATGTAGTAGAATCAAGACTTAACAATGAAAGTTAGTCGAGTCGAGTCCATTTTTTGTTCAATATCAAGTTGCTTTTATATAAATAAAAAATTATAATGTACATTAATTGGACAGAAGATATATACTGTAATCCAAATATCAATAATATATCAATAATACATCCAAATTTCAATCAAGCAGAGAGCTACGTAATTAACCTCCTGAGTCTCCTGACCGCCTGCGTCCTATTCATAGTACGTAAAAAAAAATCTGCACGCCTGATTTGAGATTTTCACTAAAAAAGTAACGTATAGTAATATCTATTGCTTTGTAAGGAATGTAAATATGTGTAATCTGATACAATGACATCTCAATTTTTTTGTAAAATGACCTCGCGAAAAATAGACGTTTACATGCTCTTGTGGAAGGGTAAACTTAATCCTATTTAATTTATGTATTTTTAATCAATTTTATCAAAATTTTCGCACTTATAGCTAGATAAAAAAGTGAAATATAAATAACAACCTTATTTTTTCAGATATATTACAATTGTGCATGTAATGACGCGTGTTACTTTTATGTACTTTGGGTAGAACAAATTCAGACTAATGAGATGAAATTACGCAATTCAACGTCCTATATGTAGAACACTTGCAGATTGCAGAAATCATCAATCAAAAAAGCAAGGTTGCAAATGTCTTTGCCTACAAAGAGAAAACGACAGCAAAAAGTTGCCCATCTTCCCTAAAATAGTTTTAAACTTTCGCGATGTAATTTATTCATTATTGCTTTGTGGACGGGTCTTATCGCGATAATTTTTGCGTATTACAATACATCAACAATCAGAAGTTGCATTCACCGTGGTTGAAACGTCGGGCAATAAGGTAGGACCCGTCCTCAAAGCAATAATGAAGAAATTCCCTAAAATATGTTAAAATTTAGATTGATTCTTATAAAAAAGGTTTGTATCAATTTCTTTTTGAATAAAAATGTTAACCTTAATTTAAACAAAATTTATCTCTGTTAATAAATTGGCTTTCAAAATTGAATACAAAATCAATTTTTTTGTACTTTAATGTTAATGTATATTTAATAAATTAATGTCTATTCTTTTATGTCCTATGTGTAGTACGACTAATTTCACTGAATTTGACGTACGTATTTGACAGAGAACGTAGTGAAATCCGAATTTTCGCGAAATAAAAAGTTAAATATCAAAATACTTGTATTTCTAGTGTGAATTCCTCTGGATCTTTTTATATTTTTTGTCCCAGCTTTTATAATAGATAATATTGTAGTGACAAATTTTAATACGACGGTCAGGTGCATATTTCTAAATTCGTATCTATTATTTAATACGGTATGTATTAAATACTAACAAACAAAAAAAAAGAAAACGTTTTTTACATAATTAAATAAATCATGACTAAATGTCTAAGTCTATCGATTGCCGAACATCACTATTTTAGCTGGTCACCCTTTATTGTATAAGTGACAGTTGCACATGTCATTTTACTGACTCGAATAAAAAATCTTGTTATAGTTAATAATATGATCTTACATTGATGATAGACTGAAGGGCGAATCGACGGACGTATGGACAGATAAAGCAAACTTGTCACGAAATTTCTTCCTAACACTGATTTGTTTACCTATATTCTAAGACACATACAAGTAGATATCATATCTCGCAAAGAACTATCAAAGATGATTCAGCAGTAAAACGGAACAAGGAAGCAAATTGTAGGTACGATTGTTATTTACCGTTTCCGCAGTGCGCATTTCATTATAAATACATTTATTTTACACATATCAAGCTGTTTGGCATTCATTAACTTGGCCGGTGATCCGCACTAACATTACTGAACTCTGTCTGTATTGTTTCTGCGGTGGAAACGATGAAACTGTTTTAATAGTTGTTATTTTTAAACGAAAAATATAATTAATTTCATATTTATCGTTTCAGTTACCTCGTGAAATAAACTGTATTATTAATGTCTTATTTTTTATAACCTGACATGTTATAATTTACAAAAAGTTCATGTTCATGGCATCCTAGATGAATCCATCCATTCAAAATCAAAGAAACCCTTACAAATCGTAGGAGCGACTAGTGAGTTTGTTTATTTTCCTGTTAAAATTATAAAGCACTGCATTTTAAGGTCTGGAGTCGATCTAACGATAGAGCCGAAAGGCAATCGAGGGAACTCTTCGACAATTTACCTTGAGCTTGGGCTTGATTGGTATTGATGAGAACTTTGCAACCATACTGATTACTAAAACTGATTGTAAAATAAGAACTTTAAACATAGGCTTTTAAAGTTGGTTATTTTTTGTGAAAACTCTTGAATAGCTTTTAAGTAAACACAGCAAGTGCAAGTCGATAGTTTTACGCAATTACCCCTGTTCCTGCCTCAATTCTCACCCAAAACGTTTCAAGCAATTAACCTCAATTAAAACAGTCTACACATGAGCCATCAATAAAGCAGTTTACAAGTCGAAACAGGCTTAAACACAGCTAGCGTGCGTGTACACAATAAAGCCAAACTTCCCACTCTTATCTCAACGGACCCTTGGCATGAAGCCTCTAAAATTAAACTATGCGGCCAATACAACCTTAAAAACAAGACATTAAGGTTCAATTTCCTCTGCCCCAAGTGGAAGTTAAGTTGGTATTCGCAAAGTAAATCCACCGAAGCATAGATTCCAGTCAGCAAGCTAGCTGGTATATTGGTATCTGTTAGGAAGATTTTATTCGAACGGTCAATATCGTTTAACGATAAGTTTTTTTTCTATTTTATCTTCTAAGATAAAACTGTAATACATAAATAGAAAATGAGCTGTTGAAACTATTCGTTTCAGGAGTTTGGGGTGAGAAAATAATTATTATTAATATGCACGACTTAAACAGTTTTTTTTTAATGAGTGGGAGATGTTAACGTTAATAAAGTTATTCTCTATATTAATTAAAAAAAAATATAATACAGTCAACAGTTTAATCGTTAAATATAATACAGTTTAATAGCTGTACATTCCTGATGGTGATTGTTTGGACCGTACAGCTATTAAAAAATCTAAATCATACAAAATTCTGTAATATATAGGTAGTAAAACAGTAATTCCTTCAGCAGTGGGCCATTGAATTCGTGTCAATCAACCTTTAATTTGAGCCTTTTTAAAAACTAAATTTTTTAACAAACCAGTTGGACCAAAACTAAAGAGGCAAATTCTGTTATGAAGTTCTATATGAAAAATCAATAAAACAAAACTGCCTTAGAGGCGAAAAACTATCGGTATTTATAAACTATAATCCCATAAATCGCGACGGCGCGCGTTCGTCACAAACATTGATAAATCAATCATTTATAATGATCAGTGATGAAGAATGGCTGGATGGAGATTTTTATGATCCAATTTATAAGAATTGACAATTCCTGTCGATGGATGAGGGGAAAAGTGATCAATTTTATATGTATGAGTTTTTACTACAGGTTCAGCTTTGCATGTTTCGTGGCTTTACAGATTAGTACGGTGAAGTTTACTGGCATATTTTTTAAAAATAACGACCGTATAATGATATTTGTTCGCCACCGCTCATGACCATTTGCAGTTATAAATGGGTTACCAGCTTATCGGCTAAATGCGTGTCGGGCCATGGGCAATATAGGGTAATTAAGGGACTCTGAGTTATTGTACAGAGAGAGACGGATATGGTGAGACTAAAAAGGTTCCATTTTGACTTCGTAACCCTGAAAAGGAATGAGAAAATAAAGAACATGGGTAAGGAGTAAGTGAACGACTTGAAAGGGCAGGTAAAAGGATCGTCACTAAAAGTACGGACAATGCTGTATCGTTTCGTGTATCTCACTACGAATCGACAGATTCAAGGTGCATAATTATGACGTTGAATGAAGCTGACATGGCGTAGTGGTTAGAACACGTGGATCTAAGTCGATGAAGCCATTTTAGCACTTAAAATCACCACACTACTAAGTTTTTATTGTATTTTTATGTTAATTAGTTTCTAAGATTACGTGGTAGACTTCAAATCATCATTCACTGTGTCTATTGCGAATCTGTTCGAGTACTAAAGTACTAAATTACCGTGTTATTCAAATTAATAATAAATCCATCAATCAAATATGCTACAATTCTATTTTACTCGTTTGTCGTGTGACGTTTACGATGATCTCTGCTGGCTGAAATAATAGACGGCGCTGATTTAATACTACCAGCCTAATAATTCATACCTATAACCAAAAATAGCACAAAAAAGATACCTAGCTTATAAATTCGTGCTCATGAAAAGTCAAGTCTGACATATAATACGTTAAAGGCTTTATGTGCGTGACAGCCCTTAAATCTAAGAAAAACCGAGGCCAACCCTCCTACGCACTTTATTTGTATAGGTCGTGTTGTTATTTATTATTTAATAAAAATACACTATAGAAAACTTGTTATTCACTCAGTTTTAAGATCAAGTAAACCGTGTGCTCGCTATTTATTTTAATTAAATAACTGACTTAATCTGTTCATTTGTAACACCTTAGAGTTGTTCCAATACAAATGATAATAATCGGACTATTTTATTTTGTTTTCTAAAAATTGTAAACAATTAACGGGATAAATAGCACAACAATAAAGAAATTATCTAATCGGATTTGTAGTTTCACATACAATATTTATCTACCGATTACATACAACCTTACCCACCGATAAATGATATCTTTTCAATATAGATTTATACTAGCGCTCATTGTCTACTTATGAAGTTGAGTAAATATTAATCTGTTTTAGTTTAATTCAATACTTGGAATTACCTGGATAATATCCAAATCCGTGTTACCGAGTTTAATTGTTTAGAAATTTGTATAATTTATTTTGATTGTACGTTGTTTAGCCTAGTGATAATAAATATTGACAAACAAGTCCAATAATAAACAGTTTCACAAAATAATCATCTATTTGTGGTAAATGTGGAGTACTAAGTACCGCTCGTTATCGTGCTGGCATGTCCAGATCACGCGGCAGAGGATGTTCTGCGAAAGCGATCCCACAGCCTCTCCAATTCCGAGCTGGTGTATCTCTGAAGATTTATCCTGCGTCAACAATAGAAAAAGAAATGTCCAGAATAACATTCTCATAGAAGATCATCGTAAATTGGCTACTACAGAATATGTGTGTTTCATACGGAAGGTAAAAATCCCGGAAACCCAACTCCACTTTCCAACGTATTCCTTACTTCCTAGCGCTTTTTTTCCCTTATTTAGTCTAGCAACCCACAATTGATGACCAGAATGATCACAGATAGAAGGGCCGTCTGTGGACGATCTGGTCATGGTCTCTTCATCATCCAGCAAACGTCCATGATCTTTAATGATCACTTTATTCAGTGGGCAAGGATCAGTTGATTAGTGACCGCTTTTCTGATTTTTTAAGATTTGCCATGTTTTTCTAAATTCTTCGAAATTCTAATACACAATGTACTCACTAGTTGTCAGTTCGAAGTCTTATCGAAGGTCTGTCGGATAAATAAAGCTTAACACATTATTAAATTCCAGAGAATTTTATTAAGCGCCGATAAAAAGTAAACTGGACATCAAGGTCTTGGAAATACACCGAAATTTTGTGTCTGACGTTAGAGCCAATAATCTTGAATGATAATAAATAATTCGAATGAATAAACATAAAATGTCTTTTTGTCAAAATTTTTGTCATATACTAGGTATATGTTGTGAAGATTTATATGACGGTTACATCGAAAAGTATTTTATTCTGCGCGTCTGTCTATTTTTTCAGCTAATTTTTAATCGGTTGGAAAAATTTTTACAGGATTTTCTTTTGTGCTACCTGGTGCTATAAGGATACTTTAATTTTGCCAATTAAATTAGGGGTTGGGTTGTTAATTTTATCAATCTCGGGCAAATTGCTCGTCGTAACATGAAATAAATATTGCAAACTTATTGTAATTTTAAGTCTTTATTAAAAATGAATCCCCAATTCCAATAAAATCGCTTCAGGGTTATTAGACTTTGTTTTTATTAGTCGGTTTCATGAAGGTTCGATGATCTATTAAAATTTTCACGCAATACTTTTTCAAACTTTGTAAGCCAATTTTATATGTTGACTAAAGTTTTTTATATTAAAATGTTAAAATCAATACAAGTTTTGGGAAAAAGGTGGAAAGTAATGGTAGAACTTGGGTTGGTCTTTCATGTCAATATCAGTCAAGTTAAAAAAAAAGATTAAAGGATAAAAAAGCTAAATTAAACAAAATAAACGTATCATTTGTAAGTTCCCAATGTACTATCAATAAATAGTACACTCGAAGTTGAAATAGCATTTCTCCTAAAATAGAGCATTGTGGTTGAGAGTTCACTCGATTTTCTGAGAAGTAACAAAGGAACACACCGTCTCCATTACAAAACGTCCTCTGCGAGATTGTTGCTAAAAATGTTTATGTACCATTAGGTACGTAAAGGAAAGTTTATAAACATAAGAACTTTCATTTTATTTCAAATTTACTTTATAAACAAGTAAAAGTGTATGAAAAAAAAACAATTGACTGTAAAAATTGATGTGAACAGTTTACGTTGGCCATATTTTTTTTTGCTTTCGTATGGTTTCAATGAGAATATAATATCTCAAAACTACTATTAAAAAATATTTTTACGTTCTCATCTCAAGCAGTGTCTCACAAGCACGAATGTGATCGCTAGTGCTAGACGGAATAAGATAAAAACAAAAACTTCTAGGAAATGCGTAAGTCTTAATAGAGCAACATTTCTCAAATTACCCAGTTTATAAATAAAATAGACAAATATTAAAATTTGCTTAACACTCATAAATAGGAATAAATATATAAATCATTATGGAAGCAAAAAGGCAAAGAGAAACTAGCAGCTTGCAAAACATCTGTCCCGAGCTAGAATATAAAGCTATTCTCTTACCTTTAAAGAGCTTGTGTTCATATTCGTTCTATTTTGACCTGCGCACACTGCGGACGGCACGTTCATACGTAACTTACCAAATTTAATAAAAGTAATTTTTCATGGAAAAATATTCTCGACATCAATTTGCAAGCATAACACTAGTAGGTATTATAGTATTAGCGAGATTGACATCAATTTTCTAAATACGTTAGGAGTAATTGGAAAGATTTTGATATCATTATATAAACATTCAGTTTAAGACAACTTGGAGACCTCCATTATTTCAGTTTAATTGTCTAACATTGCAACTTGTAACCTGTTACTAGTAACAATATGTTATAATATTTTAGGCATATGATTTTATATATCGTATTTATTACTTTCAAATCGACATTCATGTACGAATACAACTTGCAAGTAAAGGAATAACATAATAATAATAATAATGTCATTAGTAGGCGTACACAGTACACGCCTTCTAATGACTCACCTACACATTTCTATGTAGGCTTTCAAAACCACGAACGGTCTAAAGTGATTCAAACGTCGTCGGGATAACAAAAATAATCAATATATGCTCTTTTAATCCGTTCAAAGTAGTTTTATTTCAATGTGTAATAATCGCGAAAATCTAAAACTACATTATTTGAAAATTCTATTCTAGCCATAAGTCCGCTCTTTATTCAGTTTTAGTCCCTAGTTTGCGTGAGTCATTATTCGTTCCAACTTGTTTAGACCGCTTTACGCATGCTACGTTTATTTTTATAAATTGTACTTTTATAAGACTGCTTTCAAAACTTTATTGGGACAGATATGAGAACATTTTTCCGATAATACCTTCGCATTTTAATAGTATTTTAGAACTTTCGTTGCGATTTCCGACTATTGCCATATCACAGAGGCAAGAATTGATAGAAACTTTTTGTATGTGAAAACAGTAGACAGTTTTCATTACTTTAACCAATTACAGGAAAATTTACAGAACCAACTGAGTAAATAAAATAATGCTGGGCAGAGGCTTCTTCTTCTATTAAGAAAAAGGTTATGGAGCTTAATCTACCACGCTGCTCCATTGCGGCGCTAGGCAGGGTTTGAATCAGAGACCTTAGGTTTCAACCTAAGATTTTTCACCACTAAGAAATCTCAGCTACTCGAACAGCACCAGAGTAGTAACAACTACTTTAAAAAAAAAGGTAAAGGCGCAGGAATTAAAAAAAAACTATTTGGGACAGACCATTTAAGAGCAAAAATTCAATTGACGCATTCACTAAAATGAAATTCAGTATGGCTATATTGATCACCACTGCACACACAAACGTACTTTATACGGCAATATGAAAAGACGAAGGTTAGTTTCGCACGTGCAAATACAAAAGTTACCTTATTTCGTTCCAACAATGAAGCGAAATCAACAAAAAAATTTACCGCCCAACTTTACCGTTATAGGTGCAAAATATTCACTTGGCAGCCGACTGGTGTGCGAAGATAAAATGTTTTAAAATAG
>DVWM01000492.1:0-10343 GCA_018235105.1 Junonia coenia | reverse complement strand
TACTTCAACATTGTCATTAAATATTTTGTTGGCTATAAATTTAAGGTATGCCATCTCAGCCATTTCTCGTTGTTCAACATTAACTTGTTTAAATATATTACGAATAGTATCAGAAATATTCATATCAAGAGTACAAGTGCAGGGCCCGTGGGAACGCCTTTTTGGTTTTACATTGAATGCGTCTATGATCGTTTTTGTTAATGTCCTGTTTTCTGGTTGAGATCTACTTTTTTTCTTTTTTATTTCAGAAGTCAAAACTTTGACTGGAACCTTAAATTACAAAAACGAATTAAGAAAGATGCCAATAAAGAAAATTATTTCTCTTAAACTTATGTTTTTAAAATTTCAATTACCTCTTCGAAGTTCGTATTATTATTATGTAAGTCTTTTGACTTTAGGTGCCGATTTTCATTTTCTAGTCTCTCTGCTTTACGCATAGCTTCTATACTCATCGCTCGAAGATTTTCTATTTCATTTTCATGTTTATTAATTATTTCACGTATTGCTTCCTCGTGTAGGTTTTGAATGCTTTCAACTCCTTGATTATGCTCGTTCATAATATGTTTGATATTGCTTTCATATTGCATTTTAACAGCCTCTATTTTCTTTTTGTAGTCTTTTTCCATATTTTCCAAGGCATCAGAAAGTTGTTGTATTTTATTCTCATAATCTTGTACTCGATCCAATTTTACTAATATACCACGATTGGTAAATGATACTTTCATTTTTTTATTTAAATTTTCTGATACATTTTCAGTAAGCGAATTTTTAAAAGAACTAGACTGTTCTGAGTGAATTGAGCTTAATAATCTACTTTCGCTTTGACTTTTTCGTGACGCTTTACTGGTATCTAAATTTTGTTTCTCATTAAAATCCATATCATTTTGTATTGAATTCAAAATGTAGTTAAGTGCATAGTTATTTTTAATGTAATTAGGTTGCATTGCATCAACGTATTCAATATTATTTAAAAGTGCTATATTAGCATCAGTACGTGATAGACTAGGGTTGGAATTAGTGTTATAAATTGATTCGACTGGGGATTGAGTTTCCAATGTTCGATTTTTAGTGATATTTATATCACTAGAACTCCATTGATTAGTGCTTAAACTATTTGAATCTGTTTTCTGTTTCAAATTATTTTTATCTTTAAAAATGAAATTTTGTTTCAATTTCGTATTATGAGTATCGCGAGCATTTAAGTTTGTAGAAACAGCATTCGACTTTTTTATGTTTTTGGAAGATTTACTATTAATTTTGGTATCTGAATATATTTTCCATTTAGGAGAATCATAACTAATTTGATTATATGAATCTAAAGATCTTTTATCGTCATCTGATAATGTTGTGGTTGAACGTTCCGTAAATACTCGAGGCAAATCAATCTTAAGTTTTGGTTTCACGCTGTCGTCGTCTTTTTCATCAAAGTCTGAATGTTCAATTGTAGTGTACGGTGACGATTTTTGTCTCTTAAAAAGCGGGCTCTCTTTTGTATGAATAGTTGCTCTTTCTACGATCATGTCTGTAAAGCCATTTTGAGGCCAAGATTTATTTTCCGCGTTAGTTTGATCGTCATCAATATTTTGGCTTTCCTTATAAATTAAAAACATATCTTTATCCGTTGACGTACTTGAACCATTCAGTACAATATTATCTTTAGATTTATTTACGTTTAAATTTTTGTTTTGATCTGTCACAGTACTTGATTTAAAGGTTTCAAAGTTAATCTTGCTTATACAGTTATCGTTTTCACTAGTATTTTTAGTTGAATCGGTTAATATTCGTGTACTGTATATGTCAATAACACTACTATTTCTAATAGACGGATTAGAATTATTTAATACTGGAGAAATAATATTGAAATAATTTTGAGACAAATTACTTTCGTTTTCATTTGAAAGGTCTCGTAAATCCGATATAGAATAGTGTTCTAGTCTGCCAAGACTTAACCTTTTTGTTTTATAGTTGACATAAACGCATTTTACAGAATCAAATGTGGGTTCTATACTATTTGTTTTTAACGATTTATATAAAGTTAAGTTTAAATTTTTTTCTTCATCCAATTTTGGTTTTTCGGGTTCACATTGAGTAGATATTTCACTTAAATTTTTACTCAAATTACTTTGAGGGTCAGTTTGTGATTCAACATTGATGTTGTTTGAAAGATGATTTGTTTGAACTGAAAAATCTTGGAAAGACCTACTGTCGATTGTTTCTATGTACTTTTTAAGTTTTAAATTTTCTTCGTTCTTTCGCTCTATGGTTGATTTTAATGTTTCAATTTCATCTATATAGTTATTTTTATCCGCGAATTCTGTGCTAAGTTTTTCTTGCAAATCTTTTATAGCACTTAAAGACTTTTCGTACTGATTTTGAAGAGACACATTTTTTTCCTTTAATTTAGTAATCTCATTTTCACTTAACTCTTCAAATCTATTGAAAACTAATGTTTGATTCATGATTTCTCCTCGTAAATCTTGAATAACTTTTTCGTAATTAACGTTCTCATTTTTAAGATTATTTAATTGTTCTTCGAGGTCTTTTCTTTCTTTATTAATCTCTCCTTTTTCGTTAATTATTTTTAACCTTTCTTCTTCTGCAATTTTTTTCGCCTCTTCAGCTTTAGATTTAAGTAATTGATAAGAAGCTTGTACATTTGTTAATGTCTTTTCTAAGTATGTATTTTTTTCATTAATAAATTCGCTTATTCGGTCTAACGATACAATCACATCTTTGACTGAGCAAGTGGGTGGAGTTAAATTACTATCTCCAAGACTGCTTAGTTCTAATTCCTTAATTTGGGCAATAATTTCAAATCTCTCTTTTTGAAGAATTTTCATTTGGTAAGAGTAATTGTTTTCATTTTCATCTGATTCCTCGGTGATTAATTTGGTAGAAGATAGTTGATTTTCTAAATTAGAATTTTTATTTTGTAGCTTGGCTAGTTCAATTTTCATGTTATGCGTTGCTTTAGAATCTAAAACAGAAAATTTTCATTAAGTTAAATTATTGAAAAATAATATTTTTTTATATCACTGTGAATATTAGGAAAAGGGATATTAGGAATTTAAGTAATTAGAAGGAAAAATAACGTAAATTTAAAAGAAAATAAAAATCAATTACGGTGTGCTTCAATGGTTTTAAAGGTTTGATCAATTCTCTCATAGCTAAGTTGCTTCATTTGTTCTCCGGTCTCAATAACTTCATTTAAGCTACATTGGAGTCTTCTTATTTCATCTTCCAATTCATTGATATGGTTTTCTAATGTAGCTATTTTCTTATCTTTACTAATAATCATTTCGTCAAGAGATCTCCTCAGGAATTCCTAAAAGTAATATTTTCTACGTACAAGAAAGTTCGTATAATATTAATTTACATATATTTGTAAAACGCCTTTACCGATTCCTCTAATTTATCTAGCATGTCACTTAGTTTTTTATGGTAAGACATTTTTTCTTCTCGAAGCGTATCTATTTCTTTTTTAATGTCATTGCAATAAGCATGTAGAGAGCCGGATTGCATTACATTCTAAAATAGTAAAAACATACATTTATATACACACATTGGATTTAACTACAAATGTCTTATATAAATTTTGTACCTCTTCACGAGCATGTATAAGTGCCTTTTCTAAATCTTCGCTATGCATTAAAAGAGTTTTGCTTTCATTATTTAAATTAAAATTGTCTTGTTGCAATTTTTTGATATTTTCAAGTTGTTTTTGTAAATCTTTTTGCAAGTTTTCCTTCTCTAATTTAAGCCTATCATAAGCAGATGTTAAGTCATTAAAGTTTATTTGTAATAGCTCGTGATTTTTTAGTTTATCTTTCAGGTCTGTAATTTCTGTCTTAAGATTATTTAATGTAAATTGCATATTTGCATTTTCATTTCTTAAAGAATATATATCTTTATTAGCCAAGCTCTCGAGAGCTTCAAGATTATTTATTTTATTTTTCAAATCTCGATTTTGCGAGTCTTCGTTTTTTAATTTAATATACAAGTCATCGAGTTCAGACATTTTACTACTGTAATCTTTTTGTAAAATGTTGTTGAATTCTTTTAATTTATTATAATTTTCTTCTAAATCAAACAAAACTCTTTCTAAATTAAGTTTTTCTTCTAAATTTGAACGTAAAAGTTTATTCTCCTCCTTCATTTTTTCTTGAAATTCTTTCAATTCGTTACATTCTTTTTCTGTATCTAATAATTTGTTTTTTAACATATTTTTGTCAGATGATATTCGCTGGTAAGCTTCATTTAACTTTTTATACTGATCCTGAATTGATTCAGACTTATGTAACTGGTCTATAAGAGTCTCACTTTCTTTTTTTGACAATTGAAAAGCATGTATCATGTTCTCGAGTTCAAATGTTTTATTATTAAGGTCAAACTCTAGTCTTTCTTTTTCTTTTAAAAGATTTTCATTGCTTTCTGTAATTTTTTTTAAATTTACCATCAAATCTTTTTGTTTTAAAAGTTCCTTTTTTAGCTTTTCAATTTCTTTATTGGCTATTTCAAATGATCTTCTAAGTTGTTCATTTTCATTTTGTAAAAGACGCACACTTTCTTGGTTTATCTCTCTAAGTAATTGTATTTCTTCAGAAATGTTTACATTATCTGTATGTACACTCAGATCGATTTCTTTTTCTGTACCTTTGGTTTTTACTGGAGTATTGATTTCTAAGCTTTCACTACTTTCTTTTTTATAATGATTGTTGTAATTTTTGACATTTTCAAGTATTTCTAGACTCTGTTTTCTTGCCGAATAAATCGAGCTTGATACAACTTTCTTTTCATTTTCTAATAAACTGACTCTACTTTCAAATTCATCATGTATACTTTTAACTTGTTTTATGAGATTCTGGTTTTCTACATCTTTACGATCAACCTCATCTATCAAGTAGCTTATTTCCTGTGATTTACTATGTATTATATCGTTTAAATTGTCTATGGCAATTTTATTACTATCTTGCAACTCATTTATTTCCATTTGACATTTTTCTAAGTAGTTTCCTAAATAATCATTTGTCTCTTCGTATTTTCCTTAAACATTATATTAAAAAAATTAATGTATCATAAAATAAAAAATCTTAAATAAATACTTAGTTATTTTTGGATTAAAATACTTATTATATAAAAAAAAAATGTTCTAGAGTACCTCTAAATTGGTATATTATACTTTTATAAATATGTAATACATATTAAAATTACTTTTCCAATCTTCAATTTCTAACTTCAACTCATTTATTAATTCGAGCTTTTTTTCAAACTCTTCTTGGAAGTACTGTTTTTCTTCCTCATTACAGCACAAGGCATCCTTTAAGTTTTGAATTTGCTCTTTTTGTGATTTTATTTCATCAATTAATTCCATAGATCGTGATTCATCTTCGGCCTGAAGAATCTAGCAATAGGAAATTAAATTCTAAACAAAATTAAAAGTATACAAGAAATAAAAAAAAATAATCACTTTCTAACTTTGTTATTATCTCCTCTCAAAAGACTGTCAACTTGATTTGTCAGGCTTGCTATTTGCTGTTCTTGGCACATCATTTTGCATTCACACTCTTTTAATTTACAAATCAAAACATTTCGTTGTTTTTCGAAAGATAGAGATATTTCACTTATTTTATTCTCAAGTTTAATATTTTCATTTCTTAATTCATCAACGGTACTGGATTTAATTTTATTAATTTCCTGTTCAGCTTTTAATTTGGTTTCAATATTCGCTGTCTCTTCGGATAAAATATAGTAGTTTTCTTTTAATGCATCGAGGTCTTCGGAACGCTTGCGGTAATATTCTTTTTCTTTCCATAATTGATTATATTCTCTGAGTTTATTTTGTAAGCATTCACATTCATTTTCCAATTCCATATATTTTTGACAGCGAACATTAAGGGTATCTCTTTCATGTTTTAGGTTATCATAGCAATTTAAGAGTTCATCATAATTGGATTGTAAATTTTTCAGACGTTTTAAATTTTGAGAGTCAATATTGTAGCTATCAAGTGTATAAAAATCGTTTAATTCGTCATCTTCAAGCTTTGTAGAGAGACTTTCTTTGCTTAGTATTTCTTTCATGTCTTCGTTTTGCATGATATCAGCGACAAGTTGTGCTCTCTTATTATCTAAGCTAGGTATCTTGTTTTCAGCAGATGTTAAAGCAAACGTTGTTTCTACGTGGGTGACAATTTCGGCTCGGTAACAAGAACAGTCTCGTGGTTCTGAACTGGAGTTCTGTGAGCAGGGAGCAATTAGAGCAAGACTAAATTTTTCCAAAACTTTCATTTTGAAAATAATTTTTCCTTTTAGATCAATGCCTCTAGTATCTTTTCCGGCTGTCTGTAAAAAGGAGCATAAGTATCATGGCATTAGTTTTTTTAACAGAATCACAAACATTTTACACGAGTCAGTAGTCACAACAACTTACTAATAAATCTAAATACTGTTTATATTTTTCGTTCTGGCATAACGTCCCAAATATCTTTTCTAGTGCTGTGTAAATATGTGCGTATATGCAATAAGGTTCACAAACATCGTTTTCCATTACCTGTAAAATTATCAATTATTAGTTTTATTACCATTAATCTATAATAAATTAATTGCATAGTAAAAAAATCAATTACGTACCGCAATAGTATTTTGCATGGCACTTAATTTAGCATCTTTGCTGATAATAGTCTCTTGCAATTCGTCAATCCTCTTATCGTGTGCGGCTATTAATGAAAAGCCGATTTTTAAAATATGAACGTTTATTAAAAATAAAAACTAAAAAAATATGGGAAAAATGATTTGTCGTACATGTACTTGCATCGCATTTACAGCTTGTTCCAATTTGGTTGCTTTTCGTTTGCATTCTCGGTGTTGAAACTTTTCCCATCGTCCACTACAAATAATATAGGCTATAAGGCATGAATATATAAAATAGTATTACTAATACTTTGTAATGAAACAATCTGTACCTCATCACCACGTGATTTTCCAGTCTGAAAAAATTAAATCGTTGTTTTAATATTTAAGTTACTAACCATAAGTTCGTGACCACGTTACTGTCCGTGAGCCAAAGTTATAGTGTAATGGTCGTTTTAAATTGAATATGTTAATATGATAATGATATGAAGCTACTTTGACGAAATATTGATGATTAATGTTTCTTTGATACCTGAATGAAAAATGAAGTCATGAAAATGAAAAAAATATAATTACCTCGCCCGTATATCTACTCGGCTGTAAAGCAATAAGTGTTTGAATAAGTACGTACGGTATTAAATTGACGTTATTAAAAATAATATTAATATTTTAAAGAAGAGTACCTCATCTCCTCTTGATTTGCCCGTCTGAAAAAATATTGATTTTAAAATTGTAAACAGACAACTTAATAATTAATTTTTATAAAACTGTTTATGTATATCTACCTCAAAAGCTTCTGAATCGATACCCTAAAAATAAAAAAATACATGTATTGCAAGTTAGGTAATATGACACTTATTTACTTGTTGCTATATAGTTAAGAACAATAATATTATAACTATTATAAAAACGATTTACCTCAGTGAAACCAGATAGATTCAAATCCAAGAACTGTAATGAAAATAAGATACTTTAAATTTCATTAAAAATATACTATTAATTTGTAAAACATTGCAGGAACAGAGTGATTTTTCTTACCATATCATCTAATTCTTTATTTGCTGCCTTTATAGCCGCATGCTTGAAATAAATAATTGTGTTTTATATTTTTAGACAATTAAAGACGACATTCCAATAATAACCTTACTTTTAAAAACTTACAGCATTCGCAATATCACATTTTTGATCACAAGTAAGATCCAATTCATCATAAGCTGCTAACATTTGCTCGAACTCTTCGATCTTTCGTTTCAATCGTGCGATCTCTGCATTCTTAGACGTCATTAGAGTGTTTACTATGACATCAGTTGGTATGTATTTCGGTCGGACTTTCTCATTATTCCTCTTTATGATCTCGACCAAATGCTCTGTTTTGTCCGCACAGAAGTGTGACCAGGCTCTCGCGTCGGTGCATGATGAGTAGGCTTTCAACTTACCCTCATTTCTCGCTGGCAAGTCAAATAGGTCATATTCGTTAAACACGCGCTCCCTTTTCGTTATGAATGACATCCCCAGAAAGTTTGTTCACAATACGTAAATATAAATTTTCTAAACATACATAGGTCTTTCCTTTATCGTTCTTTTTCACAATCATCTGTTATTATTTTACACATATTATAAAAATTACAATCAAAAATATATTAGGACCTTACAGTTAACGGTAAATTGTAAATAACGAGTATATAAAATATTTTTAATTGTCATCAGTAATCTGGACGGTATGGTGACTTTATAATTATGGAATGTCAGATTTGAATAATTTTTATCATACCGTGTGTTATGTATTGAAGTAGGTTTTAAATGTCTGTAGGTTCTTTCGATATATCTTCAAAGAGAGATCTGTATTATTTTCGGTACATCAATCAAAGTGACTTACATCAAATTTCAAGACACAAAATTTTGAGTTATTTTATATGATCGAAATATGCTAATACCTAGATCTAAGTGTATATATGCAAATTCTATTAAATGTTACATATAAATCAAAATAAATTAAAACTGTTAGCACGTAACGAAGGAAAAATAAAATCTTATGACTCATGTTTTGACATCAGAGCATGGAGTCATGACGCAGAAACTCGAGATAGGTACATTAGGGATTGGATAAAGGGTGATATGCCAGTTTGTGTCCTTCCTGCGTCTACAGTCGCCAACTCTCTAAGAATGATGTCGTGGAGGCGCCGAGGCAAAGTAAGAGATGTTTCCTATTATGTTATCTTAATTCAAATGTTGTTGTTGTATATATATAACAAGCATTATATAATACGTATTTATTTCTAGGTTACACCAAGATGTCATCCTGATTGTAAGGCAAAGGTAGTTCTAGACAGTATAAGCAAATCTTGCCAAGTAATCAAAGAATGTTTAAAGGACGACGATAGTTTTCAAAAATATTTTAACGAGGTTGGTAAATATTGTTATAATTTTTATTTTGTGTTTGATAATAATTGTATTTATGTTGTTTACCATAGGAAGAACTTGAAACTATACATTGGCCATGCGAAAGATGTTTGGATGCTCTGAAAAGTATAAAAATGTTTTGGAAAATAATGCTAGAGAAAATATTCAAAGTAAAGTTTCCCAAGAGTAATGGAAGCAATTATACTATCAAGAGTGTAAAAAGTATTGCTAGACATTGGGAGGAAGAAATCGTAGAACAAGCGATTTTCGTTAAGAATATAACTCCCTACATAAATGAAGAGATCAGCTCGAATTCTTTGAACGCAAATTCAAAACATAGACAAAATTCATCGAAAAGGAATATTAAACACGATGTATCTACAGATACTGATTTTATAATAAACAATACAAGTGTCAGAAATAGTAGCTCTCCATTATCATTATGCAAAAAATCAAGCAAGGGTACTTCAGTCAAAATTGACACTGTTGACGTCGGTTGTGGAACTTGTGTCGTAAAAAAAGAAAATTACAACAACAAGTATGACATAGATTATTTGCAACAAAAGTTTAATGTACAAAACGAAGAATTAAGGCAATTGAAAAGAGAGAATATTTCCCTTAAGCTTGAACTACATAATAGGCGCAAAAGTCATGTACCTACGTATACACCCGTACTTCTAGCTGATGATAATGCGGTTACAGCACCAAAACCCTTCGAATCTTGCCTCGAACAATCAGAAACCGATTCTGTCAAAGATATTGAATCGGAAATGATTATTACTATGAAAAATTGTAAGAATAAGGTAAGTTTGTTGATAAAGTCTTATTTTTATAGTTGGTAAAGCTACTTTTTGTAAGTCAGTAATGTTGTTACTTACTAACACAAATATTTTTAAACGCGATTATAACCCAGTAATTAGCAGAACAATATCAATAAGGAAAATCGCGTGTGTTATTCTAAAATTGTAGTCCATATATTGTTTACCGTTAACCTTAGTACGTAAATTTTTTAATTTAGTCATAAGATACGTTTTTGATTTATTTGTAATATTTTTCTTGGCTCTGAAAATAGATTGAATACATATTTTCGATCTGTACTTAAATACATATCTACTACTTAGGGTTCATTCAAGTATTGCGTAACGCAATCTGGGGGGAGGGGGAAGTCTTGTAAAACGTTACGGTGCGTTATGGAGCCGGGAGGGGGTATAACAACAACGTTACGTAACGACATAATTATGATTTTTAGATGAAAATGGTCTCGAAAATTATTTTAGTGACCATTTTCACCTAAAAATTTTGGTAAAATGTTACGT
>DVWM01000491.1:0-10348 GCA_018235105.1 Junonia coenia | reverse complement strand
CCTAAGCGATAGTGTATTATTTTCAAGTGATATTAGTGATTTCATAATGAATCCCACGGTGCATACTTCTACATTGAATAACGTAAGAAGAAAAGAAGAAAAATATGAATATCGAATGGAACAAGACGATGAACCAATTAGTGAAGCGAATAATAATATTACGGAAATATTTAACTCACTACCAATCGGTTTATTGGCACTACGGCCTCATCCGATGAGAATTGGTATGTATTAAAAATAAATTATTATATATTTTTCTATCTATCACAAAATACTGCTATTTTGCTTAAAAGTCACTATAGAAAATATGACCAAGAATTCAACTCTTTACAAAAAATTTTGTACTTCACGGTACAAGTATTTTGTCAAGTCAAGCGCGGTCTAAAAGGGGGGCGGGTCTCATAGGGGACATAAACCGCTCTCCAAAACTATACGTCTCAGAAAAAATTTACAAAGTAAAAAATCAGTTAAAAATTCTCAGAAACATCCCAAGTTACAAGACATAGCACCAAATAACTGGTCTATCATTTTATTTTGAGGAGGGTCATATGTTTGGGGGGGCCAAAACATGTGACTCTTCCTAAAATTTCAAGCTGCGACCGCGTCTGCAACAAATATGATAAAGAGTAATAATAATAGAGGTTTAAATCACTAGATGCTTCGTTCACGCGCGCGGCTGTCAACATAATGGCGGGTGGTTTGCGGCGCGTACTGCGGGCGTGCGATGCGTGGTCCGCCCAAGCGCAGTTTTTTAGCGACGCCGCAGCATCCTGCTGGGACGAACCTAGCGATGCTGCTTCTGATTTTTCTTTGGAATTCGTTAGGTAAGATTAATGAGCTTTATTTATATAATAAACATAATATCAAGACATATTACAAAGGCTACGATATTATGTTGTCTACATTATACAAGTTTTGGAATACTGTTCAATTTGACACCTAAAAGAGTTTATAATATACATTTTACATTAGACAGATGGACAAACGAACAGCGGGAATGAAAGAGCGATTAAAAAGTTCCATCATTAAAATTTAAAAACTCATAACACACACACACACACACACAGCCTGTACAAATCCCACTGATGGGCATAGGCCTCTTTTCCTATTAGGGAGAAGGTCATGGAGCTTAATCCACCACGCTACTCCTCTGCGGATTGGTGGATATATATGTGTCAGAATTTCTTCCGGCACATGCAGGGTTGCGTACGATGTTTTTCTTCACCGCCGAGCTCGAGATAAATTTAAACACAAAATTAAGCACTTGAAAATCCAGCGGTGCTAGCCAGGGTTTAAATCCACAGTTAAGATCCACGTGTTTGCACCACTAGGCCACCTCGGCTCTTAAATTAAACAATATACATTTTTTTTTATGTACACGAATAATTTGATATTAATCAAAAGTTGATAGATTCCAAACCAATGCATACTCCTTTTAGTTTAAGAATTTTTTAAAATACGGCAAAGAGAATCATCGTGATGAATCTCTACGTAGATCTAAGACATGTGTATTCGCTTACCCTCAATTAAGCAGAATAGCGGATTTAGTCTAAATCCTGCTCCTTAATAAAAGTAGAGCTCTTTGTCTTCCTAAGCTCTAAGCTACATTGTTCTGATAATTGAACATACAATTCACCTCTTATATTTAACGTAGAATTACTTTTTGTTTTTTTTTTACTTTGCTTTGAATTGCTTTTAGTAAAATATGTTTTTCGAGGAATTCAAGGCTAGGCCAGTTACTGGAGTACTGTTAGACAAAAATCGTTAAAACCTTTCAACCCGTTTCCACTGAATGGTATTATTGGGACTTTTATTATGTTCCTGAATGTCTAAATAAAAAAATAGCTATTAAAATCTGCCGATTTTATTACAAAAATTGTTCATATGAATAAATAATTTGAAAACCTGTCTAACAACACTTCACACAATGGAATAGAGAGAATCGCCAATTTACGTGTTGGGAAGCCAGACATTTTTTAAACTTTTTACTATTTTACTACGTTATCGTCCTGAAAAATATGTAGGTCAACCAAAAAATAATAGACTTTCAGTTATAAGTTATTCAAAAGAGATGATAAGAAATTAATTATATTTCAAAGGTTGATGTAATGACACATCATAACTATATCCATAATTTTATTATCTCTAACAATTCGCGTAATTATTTTCAATAAAAAACGAAACTTATAAAAAAATTAAGTCTCGCATCGTAGTCATGTAGTTCTTTGACCATAAAAAGTTGTGTGAGTGATGAAGTGAGGTCCAGTAACTACGAATCGGTTAATTTACTCAGACCCTACTTAAGATACTTATAGTTGTTTTTCGTCACCTCGAAAGTTAGATAACTTTCAACATAAAATTTTATTTATCAATTATACAAATTAATACATGTAAAATAATTTTTAGCATTTTTGTAAATATTTCTTTCTCACTCCTTTGCATTCCAAGAAAGGCGATACATAGAATAGATAATAGAATGGTAACAAGCGTGGAACATCATCATAAAAGCAAATTGACTAGCGAGTCCGACAACGGCGCGAGATTACTTTTACGTCCCTCTATCTAAAAGGCGAAGGTTGGTCGGTTTATATCACAGCCAACATTAAGCTGGCTCAAACGACTTGCGATAATATACTATCGAATGTTATGTTGACGTTTATTTTATGAAAAACATGTGTACACTCGTAACATGGTTTATAGCAGTAGAGATATAGGTCGTATAATGAAAATGATGATAATTTGACGAAGGATATACTTATACAATCCATTATGCACGTGGAATCATTCGATTATTCCATTTATACAGAATGGATACAGCAACGTTAAATGCGTCCATATGAATAAAAGATGAAAAAAATCCGTGAAGTTATTTTTAATAACTTTTCTTAAATATTGAATGAAAGTACAAAATTGAGTGTATAATTGTAACAAGAACGAAAATAATTTACACTCTGAAATAAATACTTATACTAAAAAAATTACAGATAACAAAGAGTTTATTTCAATATCTTTCAATAAGGAATATTTTTTTTATCTAATCAAAAATATCTGGTGAAAAAATAAAACAAATAAAGCAATATTAGCAGCTGCAGACTTTACTAAACTTGACGCCATAAACACTCTTTTCGAGATTTTTATTCGCTAGTCTGTGGTCGGTTCCATAAAATGTTGCCAGCACTCGTACCTCCTATATTGCTCATTTAAAGTATTGTTACTTTCAGTTAAACTTTGAAAAACTTTTAGTCTCTTTATTTCTTACTTTCCGTCTTTCTTACTGGCGTCACAATTTCTCCAGTTATAATATTTTTACTTCTCTCTAAGACAGCCTTAAGAGCATGCAATTTATTATTGTAAGTTGAGTGAAACTATTGAATATCTACAATTCTGACGGACCAATGATTGAAACTGTTAAATAAAGAAGCACATCTAAATAATATACCATCCTTTATCTATAATATTTACATGATGTGTCTCTAAACCCAACACCAAGTACTGGAACTGTTGAAACAAATCGAATGCTAAAATTTGTTTTGAACTTGGTGAAAACAAATGTATCTTATATTATCACAATTTAAATACGTAAAGTCACTCGACTCAACAATCGGTTTTCTAACCACCGGTATCTAAGCGGTAAATCTAAGAAAGCTTATTGAATAGGAAAACGATAGGGTATGTTTAGGTGGCTTACAACCATTAGGTTTGGTCGTCCAATATTGTTATAGTGTACGTGCGTCACATTTGAGTGTTTACCAACGCCTAAGCGACCAAGGACCTGTCTGCTGGAATTCATCATTAAAGTGTTTGAGCCACACCTCTATACACAGAAGGTGATAGCTTGAGATAGAACCTCTGTTAAAACATCGTCTTCTTAATTCTACGTACATTATGAAACAATTATAATATTAATTTTAATTCATCAAATTTTTAGTAGTTAAATAATAATCATGATATTTCATTTAAGAGATTGATTCTGCTAACAATACCCATTTTAGCCAGGTAAGCTTTTAGTGGTCGCTCTATTTCAGTGTTCTTGTTATTCGATTCGATGCTCTCTCAATGGTGAGTTGTTTTTGCAATCTCGTTAATTGTTTACTATTGTACTGCTAAAATATTTTAGAATAAATAGTACAAATAAAAATCAATGCTTAAAATTTTACTGTCAGCTGTATTCATCGTTTCAATTTATTTCAAATTTAAAGAATAAGACGATAATAAACGTTCATTTTAAATGAACGACAGCTTAACGAACGTTCAAAATATACACATGTGATTTATAGTTATAAATAATAGACATATACGAAAACAAATACATGCAGAGAATAAAATGTTGCGTTACTCGTAGGTATATCTTATTTTACTTAGAACGGTTTTCAACTTGATTTAGCGTTTTACCTAAACCACTATATTATGAGACTTGTTTCTCGGTTTCACAAATAATAAAATATGCAAAAGGGTTGCTTGTGTCCCACGGAGGACTTTAACTCGGTTACATATTTACCGGCTATACAGTTATAAAATGTCACTATAATACTTGCAAATTTTACAAAACTAGCTTTTATTGCGACTTCGTCCGCGTTCATTTCAGGGATATCAATAGTTCTTGAAACTTGAAACGATGTTAAAGGAATAAACTAAAATAAATACTTAAAATTTAGCCAACTACTTAACAATTGACTAATATAATATGATTTAGAACATAATTTATTGAAATAATGGTAGTGGAACCAATTGATCAATTATATCATATCGATTGTTCATGTTATTTTCTGAAGAAATCATAATTTTTTGCAGTTGACTTATTCATTCTAAGTTCAAGTCTACCTCGAGGCACGAAGGCTTGGAGCGGTTGTTTAATAAAATACGTGCCTTGAATGTTACTAGCTACATATTAAATTTGGTAATTGATAAAAAATACGCATGCGGAATATTTTATTTAAATAATAAGTTCGTTTTATTACTTTATTAAGGGGGATATCAATTCGACCTATTTTTGTATACGTATGTTAGTGTGTACCGTCTTCTAAAAGCGCTAAATTTATACCTACCCTTTTATTTAAATAAACTTTTGTACAAGCACAGCTACTTAGTCTTATTTTATAACACACACATTTAATGTAATAAAAGAGGTTAAGAAAAAAAGTATAAAGAATTTGCGTAAAACCATTGGCGTCGTAACATTCTCACTTCGATCAGGATTTAATGTCTTGGTGACACATAACTAATTGCGTCTCCAGCCTTAACTGGCAGTTAAATTACTTTCACCCAAAACTTTTCTCGTTTGTTACGAACTAGCGTTTACTTGTGATTCTGTACATCCCAGAAAATGAGGTTACGTTGCGATTAGAAAAAAAGTTTAAACGGTGGAACTCATTGAAATGATTTCAAGGCATAAGTTTTTTTTACTTTATTCATGTCTGTAAATAATAATCAGATGAACTAAAAATAAATGAACTAGTTGCTCTGTATTCTAATCTATGCTATTCAGCTATAAGAAGGCTTAAAAATAGAAGAAGGCGTGAGAAATGTCATAAAATGTGTAACAATAACACACAAAAGTTATGAAGAAAGTAGTGAATTTTTAAATTATTTCATCCTATCATTAGTTATCCCAATCTCCGAAACAAAAACAAAAATTTAATCGATTTTTTGTTGTTTGGCCAGTTATAACCTATTTCAATTTAATCGTTGTCTTTCGGGACTATACATATAATACGAGCAGAGTCAACGGGACTTTACTACTTTTAGAGTATAGGGAAACATTAAAAATTTAAAAGTGATTATACTTCTAGTATAAAAAATGTTATTTCTGGGTAACATCCAACTCGATCACATTATCATAAATCAGACAAATAACGGAAGCAAATTTTGGCCGACAGCCAGACTGTGCATGCTGACTCAACGAAATGATGCCCTTTCATTGACATGACTCGAAGCGGATACTTTCCTTTTTGTTCCTCTTAAACTAAGGGCGTCTATCTAGGTCAGGTCAATAGTAAAGTTGTTTTTATGTGTTCTAAAATCTCATTTATCGCTCTTGAATCCTATTTATTTTAATTACAAACTGTGCCTTTTACTACAAAAAAATGGATAGCCATTACATAAACCTTTGAAGGACTTGACATAAAAACAAAAATCCGTACGTATAGAATAAGTCGGTAACTCAGTAACTATATCTGGCCTAGGCGTGGAAAAATCTGCTCAAACACTACTGGACCTATTAAAAAATAATCCGTCTCCATTAGAATGTTACTGTTGAATGAATGAATGAATGTTAATTTCTGATCAAAATAGGCCATATTTTAAAGTAAAATGCCTTGTCTTGTGAGTCCGTGCGAAATCAGGACGTATAGCTAGTGATGTGAGACATGAGACAAGATATGGTAAAATTATCAAACCTCCATTTCATAATTAATTATTTGTTTTATTCCAAATGGCATTTAAATTAATTTTTGTATCATTATTTCACAGAGAGATGCGACTTTCATCAGCTGCAGCATTAGCTGGTGGCTCAGAACAAGCCTTAACAGCATCGTTTTCCTTTTTGAATTTAATTTCGAATCCCGACCTTGGAAATGTATGGAGAGAAGTTGGTAGTATAACAGGTCGAACTGTAAAGCTTCACACAATTGTCTGGCCTGGAGGTAGACTTGTCGCCCATGGTCAATCCTCTGGCGCCCGTACTATTTTTCGCATAGTTACTGCTTTGGCTCCACCGTTTGTTATGGAAGGTGAACTTGATGAAGATGGTCAATGTCTACGAGGTTTACTTTGCCATCGTCCGCAAACTTCTGATCGCGATAATCTTACTCTCGTTTTTAACGTCTTGGAGAGAGAAAGTGATCAAGACGCAGATGATTTCTTTTTCCCCACTTCTAAACCCACAACATATTTTAAAATGGCCTCTCACTGTTGCTATGGGTTCGCTATGGATTTACTGGAAAATATTGCTCAAGAACTAGAATTTGATTTTCATTTATATATCGTTGAAGATGGCCTATACGGTTCTAGAAAATACGTTAAACCATTTCGAAAAGTTTATGAAGAAAAAAATATTAATAAAGATTTTTGGTCAAATGAAGAAGGTTATCAAACAGATAATGGCTATGAGAGATTAGAAAGATTCAAAAATACAGACAAAAAAAATGTTTTACACACTGAAAACGCTGAAAAGTCAGAGAAATGGGATGGAATTGTTGGTGATTTAGTTTCTGGAGCTGCTCACCTGTCGTTTGCTGCTCTTAGTGTGTCAGCTGCTCGAGCAGAGGTGATTGATTTTAGTCAACCATACTTTTTTAGTGGAATATCTATATTAGCCGCTCCAAATCAGAGACCTGATATACCTTTACTGGCATTTTTATTACCATTCTCACCCGAATTATGGATTGCTATATTCACATCATTAAATGTTACAGCAATTGCTGTAGCAATATACGAATGGTTATCTCCATTTGGACTCAATCCTTGGGGACGACAAAGGTCAAAAAATTTTAGTATATCTAGTGCTTTGTGGGTAATGTGGGGTTTACTATGTGGACATTTAGTTGCGTTTAAAGCACCTAAGAGTTGGCCTAATAAGTTCCTCATAAACGTGTGGGGTGGCTTTTCTGTGATATTTGTCGCCAGCTACACTGCCAATATTGCCGCTCTTATAGCCGGATTATTTTTTCACAACGCTGTTGACGATTATCAAGGACGAAGTAATGTAGGTATTGAAACATTTTGAGTGTAATATTACTTTGAAGAAATAATTAATGAGAAATATGTTAATTTTAGTGGCTGTCTTTACGAGTAGGGACAGCTAGGTCTTCGGTGGCGGAATATTACGTTCAACGAAATAATCCACAGCTGGCGCAACAAATGCGTCGTTATGCCCTTCAGGACATCGAGGAAGGAATCCAAAGACTCAGGTTAGATTAATAACTTAAATAATATATTTCTTTTTATGTATAAGTAGCAATAATCGCATAAATCAGCAATATTCGAGGATCGCTTTTAAAATATAACCGCTAAAAATATGTCTTAAATGAAGAGACGAACATTTAAATCACACTATTAAATGAGTTTGTTGCTCAATTTATGACCTTTATTTTGTTAATTTATGTTTTAATCACCTTGAGCGCACTACAGTCTACGAGGCCATTTTAAAGTTTTTACAAAGTTTTTATGAACTTCCCCTTGTTTTAATAATTTATTTAGCTCATTTACCCATATATTTTGTGCTAAAACTTCATCGAGTTTCATTTTTACCAAACAATATATTGTATTATAGGAATGGAACTTTGGACCTTTTGATAGCCGACACAACTGTTTTAGACTATTATCGCGCCACAGACCATGGTTGTAAACTCCAGCGAGTAGGCGACCACGCCTTAATTAAAGATACCTACGCAATAGGCATGGCTAAAGGATTTCCCTTGAAGGTAAATAAAATAATATAAATAAAACTTTTGTTTATAAAATTTTGTTTATAAATAATAGTAAATAAAACTTTTGTTTCCGGTTTTCAAAGAATCACTATTGTAATTAACTTTAAAACTATCTTTTTATAACGAACACGGCTTTTGTCTGATATTAAAAACAAATATAGTTTTAAGGTTAAGACTTAGTTCAAGCAAATATAAAGGGTATATTCTAAAATACAATCTATAAAAAATGTCATTCTGGCTAGTATACATGGTATACTAGCCAGAATGACATTTTTAAGTTTTTCCATGTCTAACAATACAATATTTAGTTAGAGAAAGTCCAGAGCGAAAGACATCTCTATATTTTTTGAAGCCTAACAAGACGTCATTCAAAGTCAAATAAGATTTTATGCGGTGCACATATGCCTGTATGTATTTTTTATCCGTTGATGTTTCAAATATTATTGTTTTGTGTTGTGTTTGCGACCCCGGAAACTATAACATAGTTTTCGGGACCACCATGCTTTCTCTCCTAATCTAGTCTGATTTAAGTTTAGTGACAGATTTTTGAGTAATTGGTTCATTTTTCTCAACTTCAATACACGGTTCATTTTTTCACAATTAACATGTTTTTCTTTGGCAACCTTTAAGAAGTGTTACTAGTCAAGGACCCATGACCTAACCGTTATAATTAAAAATAATGTTTTCATCAAGTTTAACCAGGATGTTAGATTGTACTTTAGAATACACACAAGATATATAGATATGCAGAAAGCGTTTAGACGTGCAAGAGACATACACTGGGATGGCGGGGCACATCTATGTATAAAGGGACCTGCAGGTCTCCTATCTTGGTCTTGGCGTGGTGCACGGTGGTCTGAAGGTCTTTCAGAAGGGCATCTGTTGGCTTTGGACTGGATTCCTTTTTGGTATCTTTTGGAGGTTCTTGCTCTATGTCTATCGCGTCTTCTTCGCCTGATTTGTATTTACAAATATAATTTTGCTTTATCTCTTTACACTTTAAACTCCATATAGAGTAAATATTGAGGTTTTTTTAAATGTATAAATAAAATTTTAGGAATTATGCACGGTAATAGTGAAGTTTTACACTAAACGAAACCAATTAGTGTTCATATATTATTGTGTTTTATTTTTCTTGGAAATTAACACCAAAAATTTAACACAATATCTTTTACATTAATTTTAAAGAAGTTATAACTCCAAAAACAAGTACTATCAAAAAAAATGTTTCACTTCTTGTAAGCAATACAAATACCTCAGAAAACCTTTAAATTTTCTTATAGAAATGTAAATAAAAAAGAGTTATCAAACACGATAATTTATAAAATAATACTTACCAAACCACAGTGGTTGCGGCGATGTACCACGAATGTTGGGGCTGTTGTCCGCCTCCTCATGACCCCACAGCCTGCTAAGCGTCATCTCATCGAGACTAGCCAAAAGATCCTGACCGACACTGATGCATTGTAGATCCATATCTGTTTCCCAGGTTTTTACACTGCCTGAAATAATAAAGGAATAGGATATACCTTATACATTGTATATTAATAAGAAACAAACAAAACTATATGAACAAAAACAAAAGTATACAAAAATTTAACACAAGAAGCAACCTTTATGCTAAAACCATGATTTGCTTGGTTTTTAAACCAAGAATTTTTAGAACTCCCAAAAGAAAAAATTATATATGCAAAAAATATGCGAGTTCAACCATGAAAAGCTAGCAAGTTTAATAAAAAATCTTTTGATATTATTTAGGAAAAGCAAAATATATCTTATTAACACATACCTTCAATAATACGATCATATATCTTCACTTCATTCCTGCCCTGCCTCCCCCTACGTTGTCTCATCACCGCTGGTTTGATTTCAACTGGCTCACTTCCCTCAACAGCCCTCTCAACTTCAACAATATCTTCTTC
>DVWM01000490.1:0-10350 GCA_018235105.1 Junonia coenia | reverse complement strand
GTTACTGGCTTGCCCTCTGGGTTGCGGAGGTCAGACGGCGATCGCTCTGCGTAAAAATCAGTAACCTGTCAAAACTTAGGCTAGAATAAAGCAGACCCTGGCTAAGTACGAGAAAAATGCTAGGAAGAAGATATTTAAAGCGCTAATTTCATACCCATACAGTTCTATTATCCAATATTTAATATTATGTTTGAAAATCCAATGAAGCATGCTATGACGCGGGTTTGGAGCAAACCAACGGGTGAAAATGAAAACCCAATAACTGAAAGGGTAGATACGTGTTTACTTTTCATTGGTTTTAACACTAAACAGTCCTTTGTAAAGACGAGAAAATCCAAATTTATAATGTTATGAAACTAATAGAAAATAACGACAGAAACTTTTAGAGTAACGGATTTTAGTAACAGATATAAATGTGTGTGACTATAACTATATTGAGGTAACACAGTGATTACAAAGCTTTTTATGCCACAATATAAATACAATGCAAATAAATTCACCCTAAAATTCATTCTATCGATACAGAGTATTTATGTTTTAACATTATAAATGCCAGTTTTGCTATGATTTATGAAAAGAAATTGATCATTCATAAAGTCTATTTGACACAACTGTGGCAACACACGCACATATACTTGAACATAAAGTATGTTGTTTGCAAACGTAACTACGTTAACAAATACGTTAGTTTATAAGAGAAAGACCAGAAAAACTAAGCTTAACAATTAATAAAATAAATGCGCTCATTAAAGATTATCCAGTAAGGTTAGGAAATTCTTTACAGGTAACATCGTGAGTGGAGCTACAAAGCGGCAATTAATATGCGAAATTATTATGGCTTGGCTGTACTCAAATTTCACGAAGATGAAAGCGCGGAGTATACAGATTCCAATATTGTAAATATTGAACATACGTTTAAATACTATAGTTTAGGTACACACAATGACACTCTAGTACTACTACAAAATGACCCATATTATAAAATAATAGCGTTTTTGTACCCATTCACTTGCTAGATTTTATATGGCACTTAATTATAAAATTATTATAGTAAACCACTTTCATTTTTTTTGTATGCCTTATTTATTAATAACAATTCTTTTTTTTGAGATTAAAGAGATAATTACTACATTCCTACATTGTCATGTATCTTTGACAATGTTTATTAATTTACTTAGTTCAACTCTCAACTCAACTGGTCATCATAAAACTTTAATATCAATTGAGTTATTGAAGCATACCACAAAAAAATAAAACATTCGGATACCTAACATTACTTGCGTCTACAATTCTATTCCAACAAGGCTGTAATGTAACCGTAGCATGTAATATAAAAGACAAATACGACTCTTTTTTGCAATATTAATGAGACTAATGAGAAAGAATATACCGTGCGAACATTTGTAACCGCGATGTATTTAATCTGACAATAAAATTCGATAATCGGTTTAAACTGACATAAATTGAAGATAACTCCTTTATATTGTTAATCATGCAATTTAATTCGCCTTCATTTTAAATGCGATTATTTTTCACGAAGCCTGATTTTATTTTAATAAAAGACGATCTCCGTATCCGTATTACAACGGCTCTTAAGCTGACGCATAATTTTATTACCTTATTTCTTATTGTTTCTTTATTTTACTAATGGGCTAAGATCTCAATATAAGACAGATTGCACCAAGACATTAATTTTATGTAACTTGTTTTATATTATATTTAATATGTCAATAAATAAAAAAATAACTGATATTTTTTAAGCAACCCATATGCCTAAAAAATATCAGCCCAGAATAAGATTAATGATTTTTTTTTTTTTTACATTTCATCACAACTCTCCGGTAGCCTTATAGGAAGAGTATAAACCACCGTGTACATAATGAATACTCTTCATTTTCATTTAAGTTACATTCAATAATCAAACCGGAGCAAAAACTTAATATCGATTTTACCTTTTTTATACCTGGCAATCCGAAAGTTGTGACTGGAAAGGAATAGGCAACCTAACGTTTACAAATTTTGTAGGCTTTATACTTCCGATTGTTATAAAATGCATGTAATAATCAAACCGTTGAAATGTTAATTTTTTTATTAGTCATATCCTGGACTGAAATTTTTTAGGCAGCCCATATACAATAAAATTGTTGACATATTTAAGTATAAAATAAAACAAGTTTCATCAAATTAACTTCTCGGTGCAATTCGTCTTATATCGGGATCTTAGACCATTAAATTTACCAGCAAAGTCCTGATAAAAATACATTGTACCAATTATATCTTTGTTTATTTTTAGCTTTAACAGGTTTCAATTCCAGTTTAAAGGTCTTTTTTTATTTACTGCATATTGTTTTAAAATTTTAATTCATAGACATAACTTATTCACTTAAATTTCGGATTAAATCAAGGTTATCCGAATATGTAAAATAAAAAAAGATTTAACATGATTTAGTGATATTAAATTTAAACATCAAATCAAAAATTCGCGACCCAGCGGGATTCATATTCGCACCTTCTGCCCTGCCGGGGCATTGGGCTTGATTTGATGTTTAAATTTAATATTTTTTCTCCACGTGTGGAATAACACGGAATAATAAATATATAATGATTTAGTGACTTAAAGACTTGAAATTCTTCTGGAATACTCATTCTACAGAATAGAGATCCATTAAGAACAGATTTTACGAAATTCCATTGCATTGCTACTTACAGCAACAACAATGTATTGTCTGATATGAATGTCGCAATTTTTGTCGAGGCCTATTCGTAGATACTAAGGGCAAAATATTGTTGTCTGATAAATAGGTACCTATATCGTTTAAAGCAATGACTATAGGAAGAGCCAATAAATAAAACATTCTGTTGCCAATACATATCCAAAAAAAATTAAGGTCAATCAGAGGAATGGGCTATCAGGGTACAGCCATGAATTATAGTGACTTTTTTTGGTTTTGACGTTCGTTCTACGACTACATGACAAAAATATAAGCCCCATAAAGGAGGTCTCTTATCTCTTATGACTGAACGTAGTATTTTTAAGAACTCCCCCCCTCCCCTTAATTAGTCAAGTAGTACGGTACGTCCCATATGTCCCATAAGTCCTTGGTATAAGTGGGCCTTAGAAGGTAGTCAATTAATCATTACTTAAAACAAGTTATCAATATTAAAAAACAAAAAATATCTTCCGTAAACATGTTTATGTATTATTAAATACGTCTGTGAGAGAATAACATATTTATATACTTATATACATAGAACAATGGCATATAAAAGTAATTATGAAGTTAAGACGACAATCGACCTGAGCATCGTTCGTGAAACCGGATTGAGAAGGCTAACGGCCTCAGTCGTATCGCAATAACATTGATTTTTGTTAATTGCCTTAAATTAACTTTGCTGCTGTATTTTGATATTTCATTGTACCTAAATTATGAAGATGAATTTGTATCGATTATTATATTTTTATAGATAATAATAAAAAAGAGATAAAAAATGAAAGGACGTTTCTGCATGAAATCATAACTAACTAATTCATTTTTCCATGTATAATATATAAATATTTCCACACCACTTATACAAAAAAAAATTCAAATTTTTGGCTAAAAAAAAGTAACAACCAGTAAATATATCCCACTGCGGGGCAAAGAGAGAAAAAGGAAATAATATAAAGAAAAAAAAAGAAAGAAGATTATTCATACATGTGCCGGAATTATTCCCAACACATGCAGGTTTCGTCACGATGTTTTCCTTTATCACCGAAAACGAGATGAATTTAATTATTGTAACATTTAAAAATTCTGCGCTGTTAGCTAGGGTTTGAACCCGAGACTTTCAGTTTAGATCGAAAACTAGTCTTCAAATGTTTTTTTTTGTTGTTTTTTTAATAGTATGGTTTCAGATAATATATCGTAATGAGTCACCATATTATGGTAAATCTCTTCTATAATTTCCACATAGACACAATTACGTATAAAGATATTTTCAATGTATACTGATATTTCGTGTTAAAATGATGTAATAAGTTAAACAAGATTTGGAATTCCCGATTAAGATTTCCAAGTTCATTTACTTGGAAATTGTTAATCATAAGTTAAACATGGTAATGATAGTCGTGATAAATTGGCCACAGCTACTTATTTCTTATTTCATATGATATGAAATTATGGCTGCTTATATTGCTGTTGTCCGCGGCTCTGCCTGCGTGGATGTCATTGTCGTTGGAAAATTAATTGCTTCCATGATCAGAGTTCCTCCAAATCATGGTTTCTTGGAGAACAACTTTTTTACATTAACGGCTGGTGGCCTCTGGTCGTGCTCTTAGTAAACCCAATTATAACTATGACGTCTGGTTAGTGAGGCTTTTTTTAGCTTTTAATTTACGTTTATTAAGTCTACATGGCGGTGCGACCACCTATGCACCCCCAATGAAATGTAATATTGTTACCCATAATTTCTGCACCCCTCACAGAATTTACGCATGTGCCAGTTCCTGGACACCGATCGCACCGCCCTTCACGTCACTGATTTAAACGGCTAGACTGACTTTGGTCGGGGAGTGGCCGCTGGAAAAGCGATCCATCGCAGGGGGTTTTGGTGAGTAAAATCTCACATAACCCGACCTCCCCCCAGGAGTCGGGTATTTATGAAGATTTACCCTGCGTCAACAAAAAAAAACAAAAGTATGGCTAGAAACGTACGTATGGCCTAAGCTACGGGATAAAAAAAATATACCTTCATCTGATTTCAGGGTAATGTTTTCATATAATTTATATTTAGTAAGCTAAAGTTTACATTATATACCTCACTGTTCGCATCGATCTCTATGATTCTTAACTGCAGCCAGGTAAGTACAGCAAGTATCTACCTTAGATAGCAGTAATAAAAAGCGCCGATTCCTAAACATCATTTATTAGTCGAACTTTGATGAATCCACGATCCTTACTTGAGATTGTCATCTTACCAAAAATAGATATGTGAAATTTAATTATGAAATGAATTTCAAATCTCTACATATTACTGTTTGTGAGATATGTGCTGTTAATGACAGCTGACAGACAGACATACGAACATATGGAGGCGTAGTAAGTAGTAACAGGGTTCATTGCCACCCTCCGGTTACAAATTCTCAGGACAAAATTGAAATTGTCAGTCGCCGACGAAGTAGGTAGCAGATATTCTAGAATATCTGCTACCTACTTCGTCGGCGACTGACAATTTCAATTTTGTCCTGAGAATTTGTAACCGGAGGGTGGCAATGAACCCTGTTACTACTTACTACGCCTCCATATGTTCGTATGTCTGTCTGTCAGCTGTCATTAACAGCACATATCTCACAAACAGTAATATGTAGAGATTTGAAATTCATTTCATAATTAAATTTCACATATCTATTTTTGGTAAGATGACAATCTCAAGTAAGGATCGTGGATTCATCAAAGTTCGACTAATAAATGATGTTTAGGAATCGGCGCTTTTTATTACTGCTATCTAAGGTAGATACTTGCTGTACTTACCTGGCTGCAGTTAAGAATCATAGAGATCGATGCGAACAGTGAGGTATATAATGTAAACTTTAGCTTACTAAATATAAATTATATGAAAACATTACCCTGAAATCAGATGAAGGTATATTTTTTTTATCCCGTAGCTTAGGCCATACGTACGTTTCTAGCCATACTTTTGTTTTTTTTTGTTGACGCAGGGTAAATCTTCATAAATACCCGACTCCTGGGGGGAGGTCGGGTTATGTGAGATTTTACTCACCAAAACCCCCTGCGATGGATCGCTTTTCCAGCGGCCACTCCCCGACCAAAGTCAGTCTAGCCGTTTAAATCAGTGACGTGAAGGGCGGTGCGATCGGTGTCCAGGAACTGGCACATGCGTAAATTCTGTGAGGGGTGCAGAAATTATGGGTAACAATATTACATTTCATTGGGGGTGCATAGGTGGTCGCACCGCCATGTAGACTTAATAAACGTAAATTAAAAGCTAAAAAAAGCCTCACTAACCAGACGTCATAGTTATAATTGGGTTTACTAAGAGCACGACCAGAGGCCACCAGCCGTTAATGTAAAAAAGTTGTTCTCCAA
This sequence comes from Junonia coenia, assembly GCA_018235105.1. Lineage (NCBI taxonomy): Eukaryota > Metazoa > Arthropoda > Insecta > Lepidoptera > Nymphalidae > Junonia > Junonia coenia. The sequence goes on along the minus strand of DVWM01000490.1, from coordinate 4,264 downwards.
GAAACCATGATTTGGAGGAACTCTGATCATGGAAGCAATTAATTTTCCAACGACAATGACATCCACGCAGGCAGAGCCGCGGACAACAGCAATATAAGCAGCCATAATTTCATATCATATGAAATAAGAAATAAGTAGCTGTGGCCAATTTATCACGACTATCATTACCATGTTTAACTTATGATTAACAATTTCCAAGTAAATGAACTTGGAAATCTTAATCGGGAATTCCAAATCTTGTTTAACTTATTACATCATTTTAACACGAAATATCAGTATACATTGAAAATATCTTTATACGTAATTGTGTCTATGTGGAAATTATAGAAGAGATTTACCATAATATGGTGACTCATTACGATATATTATCTGAAACCATACTATTAAAAAAACAACAAAAAAAAACATTTGAAGACTAGTTTTCGATCTAAACTGAAAGTCTCGGGTTCAAACCCTAGCTAACAGCGCAGAATTTTTAAATGTTACAATAATTAAATTCATCTCGTTTTCGGTGATAAAGGAAAACATCGTGACGAAACCTGCATGTGTTGGGAATAATTCCGGCACATGTATGAATAATCTTCTTTCTTTTTTTTTCTTTATATTATTTCCTTTTTCTCTCTTTGCCCCGCAGTGGGATATATTTACTGGTTGTTACTTTTTTTTAGCCAAAAATTTGAATTTTTTTTTGTATAAGTGGTGTGGAAATATTTATATATTATACATGGAAAAATGAATTAGTTAGTTATGATTTCATGCAGAAACGTCCTTTCATTTTTTATCTCTTTTTTATTATTATCTATAAAAATATAATAATCGATACAAATTCATCTTCATAATTTAGGTACAATGAAATATCAAAATACAGCAGCAAAGTTAATTTAAGGCAATTAACAAAAATCAATGTTATTGCGATACGACTGAGGCCGTTAGCCTTCTCAATCCGGTTTCACGAACGATGCTCAGGTCGATTGTCGTCTTAACTTCATAATTACTTTTATATGCCATTGTTCTATGTATATAAGTATATAAATATGTTATTCTCTCACAGACGTATTTAATAATACATAAACATGTTTACGGAAGATATTTTTTGTTTTTTAATATTGATAACTTGTTTTAAGTAATGATTAATTGACTACCTTCTAAGGCCCACTTATACCAAGGACTTATGGGACATATGGGACGTACCGTACTACTTGACTAATTAAGGGGAGGGGGGGAGTTCTTAAAAATACTACGTTCAGTCATAAGAGATAAGAGACCTCCTTTATGGGGCTTATATTTTTGTCATGTAGTCGTAGAACGAACGTCAAAACCAAAAAAAGTCACTATAATTCATGGCTGTACCCTGATAGCCCATTCCTCTGATTGACCTTAATTTTTTTTGGATATGTATTGGCAACAGAATGTTTTATTTATTGGCTCTTCCTATAGTCATTGCTTTAAACGATATAGGTACCTATTTATCAGACAACAATATTTTGCCCTTAGTATCTACGAATAGGCCTCGACAAAAATTGCGACATTCATATCAGACAATACATTGTTGTTGCTGTAAGTAGCAATGCAATGGAATTTCGTAAAATCTGTTCTTAATGGATCTCTATTCTGTAGAATGAGTATTCCAGAAGAATTTCAAGTCTTTAAGTCACTAAATCATTATATATTTATTATTCCGTGTTATTCCACACGTGGAGAAAAAATATTAAATTTAAACATCAAATCAAGCCCAATGCCCCGGCAGGGCAGAAGGTGCGAATATGAATCCCGCTGGGTCGCGAATTTTTGATTTGATGTTTAAATTTAATATCACTAAATCATGTTAAATCTTTTTTTATTTTACATATTCGGATAACCTTGATTTAATCCGAAATTTAAGTGAATAAGTTATGTCTATGAATTAAAATTTTAAAACAATATGCAGTAAATAAAAAAAGACCTTTAAACTGGAATTGAAACCTGTTAAAGCTAAAAATAAACAAAGATATAATTGGTACAATGTATTTTTATCAGGACTTTGCTGGTAAATTTAATGGTCTAAGATCCCGATATAAGACGAATTGCACCGAGAAGTTAATTTGATGAAACTTGTTTTATTTTATACTTAAATATGTCAACAATTTTATTGTATATGGGCTGCCTAAAAAATTTCAGTCCAGGATATGACTAATAAAAAAATTAACATTTCAACGGTTTGATTATTACATGCATTTTATAACAATCGGAAGTATAAAGCCTACAAAATTTGTAAACGTTAGGTTGCCTATTCCTTTCCAGTCACAACTTTCGGATTGCCAGGTATAAAAAAGGTAAAATCGATATTAAGTTTTTGCTCCGGTTTGATTATTGAATGTAACTTAAATGAAAATGAAGAGTATTCATTATGTACACGGTGGTTTATACTCTTCCTATAAGGCTACCGGAGAGTTGTGATGAAATGTAAAAAAAAAAAAAATCATTAATCTTATTCTGGGCTGATATTTTTTAGGCATATGGGTTGCTTAAAAAATATCAGTTATTTTTTTATTTATTGACATATTAAATATAATATAAAACAAGTTACATAAAATTAATGTCTTGGTGCAATCTGTCTTATATTGAGATCTTAGCCCATTAGTAAAATAAAGAAACAATAAGAAATAAGGTAATAAAATTATGCGTCAGCTTAAGAGCCGTTGTAATACGGATACGGAGATCGTCTTTTATTAAAATAAAATCAGGCTTCGTGAAAAATAATCGCATTTAAAATGAAGGCGAATTAAATTGCATGATTAACAATATAAAGGAGTTATCTTCAATTTATGTCAGTTTAAACCGATTATCGAATTTTATTGTCAGATTAAATACATCGCGGTTACAAATGTTCGCACGGTATATTCTTTCTCATTAGTCTCATTAATATTGCAAAAAAGAGTCGTATTTGTCTTTTATATTACATGCTACGGTTACATTACAGCCTTGTTGGAATAGAATTGTAGACGCAAGTAATGTTAGGTATCCGAATGTTTTATTTTTTTGTGGTATGCTTCAATAACTCAATTGATATTAAAGTTTTATGATGACCAGTTGAGTTGAGAGTTGAACTAAGTAAATTAATAAACATTGTCAAAGATACATGACAATGTAGGAATGTAGTAATTATCTCTTTAATCTCAAAAAAAAGAATTGTTATTAATAAATAAGGCATACAAAAAAAATGAAAGTGGTTTACTATAATAATTTTATAATTAAGTGCCATATAAAATCTAGCAAGTGAATGGGTACAAAAACGCTATTATTTTATAATATGGGTCATTTTGTAGTAGTACTAGAGTGTCATTGTGTGTACCTAAACTATAGTATTTAAACGTATGTTCAATATTTACAATATTGGAATCTGTATACTCCGCGCTTTCATCTTCGTGAAATTTGAGTACAGCCAAGCCATAATAATTTCGCATATTAATTGCCGCTTTGTAGCTCCACTCACGATGTTACCTGTAAAGAATTTCCTAACCTTACTGGATAATCTTTAATGAGCGCATTTATTTTATTAATTGTTAAGCTTAGTTTTTCTGGTCTTTCTCTTATAAACTAACGTATTTGTTAACGTAGTTACGTTTGCAAACAACATACTTTATGTTCAAGTATATGTGCGTGTGTTGCCACAGTTGTGTCAAATAGACTTTATGAATGATCAATTTCTTTTCATAAATCATAGCAAAACTGGCATTTATAATGTTAAAACATAAATACTCTGTATCGATAGAATGAATTTTAGGGTGAATTTATTTGCATTGTATTTATATTGTGGCATAAAAAGCTTTGTAATCACTGTGTTACCTCAATATAGTTATAGTCACACACATTTATATCTGTTACTAAAATCCGTTACTCTAAAAGTTTCTGTCGTTATTTTCTATTAGTTTCATAACATTATAAATTTGGATTTTCTCGTCTTTACAAAGGACTGTTTAGTGTTAAAACCAATGAAAAGTAAACACGTATCTACCCTTTCAGTTATTGGGTTTTCATTTTCACCCGTTGGTTTGCTCCAAACCCGCGTCATAGCATGCTTCATTGGATTTTCAAACATAATATTAAATATTGGATAATAGAACTGTATGGGTATGAAATTAGCGCTTTAAATATCTTCTTCCTAGCATTTTTCTCGTACTTAGCCAGGGTCTGCTTTATTCTAGCCTAAGTTTTGACAGGTTACTGATTTTTACGCAGAGCGATCGCCGTCTGACCTCCGCAACCCAGAGGGCAAGCCAGTAAC
>DVWM01000489.1:0-10352 GCA_018235105.1 Junonia coenia | reverse complement strand
ACTTTAACGTGCCTTCTGTGATTTTCCTTAAAAAATAAATTCAGATATATAAAGATAAAATACAATAATCTATATGAACGAATAATAATTGCTTTTAAAGGTTACCTTACCACTACGCCACAGCGATCACAAAATAGCTAATCACAATTTATATTCTAATTATGACCTAAAACATAATTCGAACGTGGTTAAAGTTGATCCCATAAAAGTTGTTCAAGCCTCGTCACAGAAACTATTAAACTCTCAAAACTTCGGTATAATGCAGATTAATAACACGAGATCTCCTAAAGGCTTGGCTGGAATTCTAAAATGTGACCTACTTACATTTTGTAACGCTCGGCCACCGCAGCCACTGAGCTGATAATTTTCTTTACTGTCTAACTTTCTTCTGGGATTGGACAGTAACAATTTTCATTATTCAATTAATTAAGAAATATATTTTGACTAATTGAAATGGCACTAAAACATGACTAAACTATAAATCTTACTTACGGATGCGAAAAAGTATTTAAAATAAATTAATTTCAAATCGCCATCTATTTTCCATACCATTTCTATTAACGTACGCAAATTAAATGTAGATTATACCGAGAAGTAGCAACGAGATGTTCGGTAGTAACTATTTATATGGAATCGTGTTCAAAGAAAATTAATTCAGCTACACATAATTTAATTAAGGAACCCAATATAAGCTCTTCAGTGAGTACTGTTTCTGTGCCATTCGTAGATGACTATTTATCAACAGATCCTAAAGGAGATGTTTCAGAAATGTATGAAAATGGTGCCAGGTCTCGGAACACTATAGAATTAATATTTAGATGTATAGCTATATAGCTAATGAATATGCCTAGGAAGTTTTTAACTTAACATTGTCTACAAAAAATAGTGTTCACGTGCAAATAAAATAATTTAATGTAAGATTGCACTACACAATACAAATGGCGGATGACACTGGCAAATCGTCTGTTGTGATATTACTTTGACAGCTGTTATTAACATTTGTCTTTCTCAATTTGCAAATTATTTCATGAGAAGAAAAAAATTAAATCAATTTTTCTTATTAACTGCTACTTTTTTTAAATATTTCTATCTAGTGTACAAAAGGGTGGTCCAAAATTAAACATCTTTGAATGAGTCGTGTCTAAGTTAGCCTCAGCGATATTTTATTGTTTAACTTTAATAGTATTCTCACATCCATTGTACGCTTTGCGCAATGCTTTGTTTCAAGTACGTATAAGGCTGGCATTATTGAATTTCTATCACGCTTCTAATATATTTAAGGTGGCAAGTTTCAAATCGCATTGAAAGGTGTATGAGTCATGTTAATGCTGTTGTTACTATTCAATATGATATGAATATGTCTAGTAATTTAAGATATGCTTTTGTAATTGAAATATGAGATTTGCTATCTCTCCTACTATCTAATAGGTATGAAAGTTAAGTGTATTAAATAGGTGTACTTTTAAATACACTGTATAAATGATCCTGCTTCTATAATTATGTAATACTTATATTCAACAGTATTTGTAACACTAATTATTATTATCATTGCATGTATTATTTACAAAAAAAAACTCCAGCTTATGGAAAATATTTTTTTAATAGATTCGTTTCATAATTTCATTTTATATCATGAGTTACTAGGTTAGTGGCTTAGGTTAATTAGAACCTCGATTAAAGTGTAAACATGACGCCTTTGTATGGTCTCTCATTCGACGCCTGTGCCGCATGTAGTGCTAATAAATCTCACTCATTTAACGATATATTAATGTACTTTTATTGATTTCGTTTCATTTGCTTGGCGATCTACTTAATGTTTTGGATATAGTATCATACAAACATAAATTAATTATAACTACGGTCTAATATAATTAAAACTATGTTCGTTTTTTTATTCAATTCTTTAGGGGTTATGAGTTAGTCGTGAACATAACATGAAATAAAAGCACTTTTTCATATTTCTTATTAAGCAAAACATATCGCGCAAGGAGCATCTACAAAGCTTGACATAAAAACATTAATATACATTTAATACTCCCGAAATGACATTAAAGAATAAACTCAATCATAATAACAACAGAACGTCCTACGTAGATGAAGTGTCTTTTAATGTCTGTTGAATGAAGGAAATTGGATGAATCCATTCGATTTACGACGCAATAAACTGAATGAACGATATCAGGACGAGACACAAAATTTGTTTACTTAGGACTTTACGATTTTATCTCAATCTCGATGAGAGTACGTCTGATTGGTTCACTTGACCTATCAACAAGTTGATGAGGCTGACATTTTTAACACCGCTGAAGTTGTTTCGGCAATCAGGTTATTTATATGCCAAACGATAGGTAATATAGATAGAATCAATTAATAGCACGTTTACGGTATTTACTTCATCGAAATCTGTATAAAACTTATTATCATTTCGTTTTGGTTTCTTGGGTGCTTGAAATCCAAAGTCTTTTTCTATCAATCAATCAATCGTTGAAATTAAAGTTTCCCGCTAAAAAATACACCCGTATAATATTAGAGCTATTTATCATTAGGGACAAATACACTTTGCAATCCATGTTCAAAAATTCCATTCGATTTCTTTGCATCAGAAACCGAATGGTTCTTATCATTACAAATGTCGTAAGCAGAAATGCAGGCAATGTATCTTTAACATTATTAACGTCATCAAAACAGCCTTAAGCATCGCACAGACCATTAAATCCTCTTCGAGATCATGAAGCACTACATCATGGATATAACTTCCATTAACATTAATGTATGCGCGTCTCTCGGTCTTCGCCTGCATCTTATGGTAAATAAAATTCTCCTTTGTGCCACTTTTGTGGGGTTTATTTGACGGGTTTCTACTACTAAACAGCTAGATTAGCATAAATGTATATAAGTATGTTTCCTGCAATTTTTCATAGCTTTTTATCCCTCTTTCTTCCCACATTGTGCTTATTATTAGGAGGAGCTAAAGGAGGACTTTTTGTCCGTTAGACATAAAACCTATTTTCCGCGCGGAGTTTTAGTACGTTCGTGTGCGGCGATACATTTTCATAATTATGTTCTATTTGTGATGGATTAAAGTCCTCGCCTGTACCTTTCTCGTCTGCCCAGGCCATTAATATGACAGTTTTCTTTTGACAATTTGTATGTCGATTTCTACATGAGCTTCATAACTAGAAGTATTTTTATATTGCTATAGAATTTGTTCTTTATAGTTGTGACTTAAAGCTAAGCAAGTTGGGTTTAGGCGTGTAAGGCCGTGATGAGGGTTATAAAGACAACACCCACAAAACCAAACGACCAATAAAATTTTTAGTAAAAACGATGATAAAACCCACATGTTTGGATTAAACTTTACTGTCACTACGTCATGATTGTATCCAAATAGAAATAAATAGTTCTGCGTGGTGTAGTGGCTACAAACCCACTCATATATGAGCTTCACCGAGCTTATTCGAGCATAACGTAAAATGTTTTAAATGATGACGTAATAAAAACGTAATAATTAAGCTGATGCATAGAATAAAATAGGTTGCAGCTTGTTTGTAACAGGCTACCCCTAAAATCTGCATATCTTAGTAAAATCTCACAAAAACAGAAAAGCCTACATTAAGAAATGAAATTAGAATGCGCTGAATTTCAGACGACTTTTCCATCATCAACCATAGGCAGAGTACTTCTTAAGATGCAACTTCACTGTTTGATTAAGTTAAGATCTCAACTTAAGAGCCATTAGACTCTTGAGCATATTACTTTAAAATGCAATGAAGCTTGCGATCTTCGTAATTATTTATTATAGAATTTCAAATTATTTTTATTCGAAATAGAAATTGATATAACTTTTTGGATGTAATAAAAATAAAGTTTTGAACTAATAAAATATTATATAATCGCCAAAAGTATTTTGGCGACTTTTTATCAAAAAATTTAATAGATTACACGTACATAAAACTGATAAGCATAACTATAAAATTACAAATTAGCACTAACCACACTTACAAATTAGCACTAAAATTTATTACTTACAATCTCTTTCCTAAAATGATCCCATAGGTGATAAAAGTTTGCACGGAAAACGATCAGTTTTCAATTTAGAAATACAAAGATTTATTTTTTAAGCTCGTGACATATTGCTGATAGGAAATCTCAGAGGACATCCTGCTCTTCAGTCTTCAATAAATAATAGTTTATGAAGTGATGCGCGCATTATGGGAGACAAACAATGTACGTGTTAGTGATAAGACTCGAGTAGGATTTTATGACTCAAGTGACCCTTATTTTAGGACATCACTGAAGTTCCACTTAAATCATCGAGTGACTAAATTTAGCTAGAAAAAAAGGTCGTCACGATATTAACCCGTCTACCACTATAGCTTTCGTACTATTGTAAATTTTTTTCACTTATGCACTCGAAAAAAAAATTTACTCGCGTTCACTCGAGTGACGAATCACTCGAATAAAAAATGACTCCAGGTGTATCACTAGTACGTGTATATTTACAATGTACATAGATATATGGTCGTACACGTTGTGCCCTGTTCGTATGTACTGCGTATATTGTTAATTGTTAGATAATAATTGCTAATAGGGCAGCCTTGATCACAATAGCAATTGTATGACTAATTCTACTAAATTGTCAATCATTTCATTGTTTGAATTATTTGTGGTGTTAGATTGTTAAATATAATTATAGGGTTAATGACCTCAGGCCTCAGACAAACAAACGAGGATTCATGTTAATAAAAAAATTAGAAATAAAAGCCAACCCTTTAACTAGTAACAACATTTTGTTATAAATTTAATTTAGTTTAAAGTTTCTGTTAGTAATTTATAAGCAAATTTGCTCTTACCTATTGCTTTGGATTTTAAATTAGGCCATTATACCAAGGCTTTTGTCAATTTTTATGGCATGGCATGGCATTTTATGGCAAAATACGAAATAAACATAAAAACGTATACCACGTTTATATTGTTAAGTAACTTTTTTGAAATCGGTTAAAACACTAAACAAGTGTAGAATCCATTGTTAAACATTATGCTCTTTCGTTTTAAAAATGAGGAAATTTATGCCCAAACATGTAGTCAGTTCACCAGCGAAAAATCGTAATTGTAGCGAAAAATTATTTCGTACATTTTTAGTAAGCCATTGTTTTAGCATGCATAATATCTGTGCCATAATATTTCGTGGTCTGATGTACCTATTTTATGTGGAATGAAAACGAACTGACATTCACATTTAAAGTCAGTAGGTTGAACATTGACAAATAATTGAGCAGAAGAAATGAAAATTGGGAGTAACTGTGTACAGGCAAAGTTGGCCTATTCTAAGAAAACCCAGTAATGAGAGATGTAGGATTTTCTTGAAAAATGTTTCAGAAAAAGCTCCCAGAAATAATTACTTCATCTCGTATTCATTACGTAGTTATACTTATAGCTTGCTTTAAAATTAGCCACGTAAAACCATAACTTTCTTATTCTAGAAGTTCTAGAAACGAGACCAAAGGTTATGACCAACCAGAGAAAATGGATGAATTTTATAAGAGAAAATATTGAACTGAAGAGAACCTTGGTGCAGAAGGTATACTGGTCTAAGTTGGGAATAATACCACCAAGCCAAAAAAAGAACCTATTCAAAGTTTTCAATAAAAGTTGGAGTCGGTCCGAAAGCGACGTAAAATTTTCACCTCGCCGTAATAACGTATTCCCAAAAAATAGTAAAAAAAAATCCATTTGAACGCAAACGAACTCGCACAACAGTTCGTTAGCTGAAAACAATTTAACTTTACAATTTCGACTTCCATACAATAACCATAAATTAGCTAAATACGTGAATCTTTTCCGAAATAGTATTTAAAATGGTAATACCCTTGAAAATGAAGAAGTCTATCTTGTTACAGCAATTAAGAACAATGTTGCTATTAATTATTAAAAATGTGAAGCACAAGAAAAACCTGTCAAGTGCAGATTGTTCTTGCATAATCAGAGCCCCGTGGATATTGTTACTTAACAAGCTCATTAAAAGAATAAAACTTGAACGTTATGAACACCAAGTTCATTTTCATACGAAAAAATCTTTAACCATCACTCTGCTAATAATGAAAACCATGATCTAGAAAAAGACTATGATCAAATTACCTCATCCAAATTCTTTAATTTTGGAAAGTTAGAAAATTAATGTAGGTAATACTAGGAAAATGACGCTGAAAATTTTCTGCTAAACTTTCCTTTCCTAATACGTTATCACGATGATTCGTATCGGCTAATATACTAAGTACTGAGTAGATTCTGACGTGGGCACATACCAAGAATCCGATGCTGTCACAGTTGTCTGTCGAACGCATTCTGTCCTACGCATTTCCTACGCATGAGTAACCGAAAGTCATTGTTAGCACTTAACATCCACTTACCTACAACTATTTATTGCGAAACGAATACATTGAATCTAAAATCTCCTCGTATCTTTAAAGAAAAATGAAACGTAAAATCATTCTAAAATTTTAATAAAATTCGTAATGTTATGATGTTTACTTCCTTATAGGACGTAAACAGTTTTCAGATTTCAAAGGAAATTTTCTGTTTACCGTCAATCAATCATTTCGGGCATCTTTGTATCTATTTTGATTACCATGAGGCTGATCTTATTTACTTTCTATATAATATAACTTACAGATGATTAGTCGTAAAATATGAAATGATATTTAGCACTTACAAAATCAAATTATGCTTTTTATGAAAGAGGTATATTGAGGAAGTTATAATAGTGTCCAAAGCAGATTTTTAAAGTAAACCTTTATTCTTTCCCAGGTATGGTATTTACAGATTTATGATGATGGTCATAAAGTAAGCCACAGCCGGATAGTAAATCATCAATCACAAGCAATCAAGTAAAGAAATAATATCGTCAGTAATAAGCAAGTAAAACTATGAAAGCTGATACAACGGCTTGAATAGAAAAACTTACCAAAAGATGAAAACGAGAAGACAAAGTAAAGTAAATTTCGTATTTATAAAATTAAGTAAGCAACGATACTATTCTCACAAAAGGTATAAACTTTACCGTAATGAAATCCTGTTTGAAACTTTCGTTATCAAAGACGACGTCCTGAGTAAAGCGATCGATCATTCAAACTATGTTTGGGTAATTTTGATCAACCTTCCCTTTTCTGACACAATCTGTTATAAATTTTGATTAAATTAATATTACGTCAAGAAAGGTATTTCGCTTTAATATTAAATACAAGTTAGTAACAGTGTAATAAAATTCTTCCTCTGATTTGAAAGATAGAATCCATAAAACTGGGAAATATTAAAATTTGTTTTTGTAAAATTATTATTGTATAAGGTACCTGAAATAATCTAATTGCAATTGGGTAACATCGACATAGATCACGAAATAAAATCACTATCACAAAATAAAAAAGAAAACGTGGTGGTTCGATAAATTTTTGTGACGAAACATTCAATTTAAAATAAGGCAACATTGCAAAAGAAATAAGCTTTAACCAATGTAATTCAAATTCTTGGTAATTTCAAAGTGAATCGACTCGACTTATCAGTCTTCAGGTAAGAAATCGATAATTCATCTGGAAATCCACCTACGAAAGCCTTTGGTGCTTTAAAGTTTTAAAAAACCTATCTTCCAGCAACGTGACCTACTTTTTCATCAGCACACTCTCAAAGAAACTTTACGCAATATATCTTTTAAGAGTGAGAAAATAAAATCGAACAAGTTTTCCACTAATTCGTTAGCAACGTTGTATCGGATTGTCCAGGATTTGTAATTTAAAAAACCGAAATAAGACTATATTCATGTATTGAGCTTTCTGAATTATAAGCAACACCTACTAAACCTAATCTTAATCCTTCAGTTGGCCTGAAATTGTAATATAACAGAAAACTTGGGTCTATTCCGTAAAAGTGTAAACCTCAGATAAAGAAGCGAGAATAAAAGAATCTCATTTAAACTCGGAAAAAAATCAAAAAAGAAATCTAAAGAGTTACTAAATTAACGTCTTTAGATGAAAATCTATTCAATATACATGGGTGGCTGTAAATCTGAATATTAAACATCTTAGGCGAAGTAACTCTCTAATTAATGCGCGTTTAATTACATTCAGTGTCACATTCAGGTCGACCGCACGTCAAAGGCGTCAGAATCTAACTTGGCTGACTTGGCTCCAGTGTGTTGATACAGTGATGGGCTGTGTGTTTTAATTAACAAAACATTTTATAATAGCGACTGATGGGTATCGCCCACGTTATATACTTGACGATACTAATACTGGTACTTATAATACCTGATCACAAAGTCTTATTCATGAATTCATTCATTGTAAATGAAATTTCCTTTTCACCGAAATTGTATTTTTTTATGTTACTGGGTCAGATAAATTTTATTGGTCCAGTATCATTTAAGAGTAGTGGTAACATTTATTTCCTAAGCAAGGGTCCTTATTTTATCTTGAAACCTTGTGGAAAATGTACCATTCTTTGTTCCTTGAGGCTAAAATTACTAGCTTAAAAGATACATTAGCAAAGAGAATTACATCTGTGTTATGTTTCAGCGTCTCTAGTAGCGAAAAGCATTTTTAGTTTCTTATAAAAGAAAGAAAATGCAGTCATTCCACATTTAAGGAACTTCCTACATAAGTGAAAACTTGTTTTAAAGAATGTATTCCAAAAATTGACTAGAAATTTTACAATTACAATAAACACGAAAAGATAGGACAAAAGAATTAAAATATCTGGCTTAAAAAAACAATAAACACTTATTAAATTAAATATTGTATGTCTGATTAAGAAATGTTTACTCTGAACTTACGCATTGTTTATGTATACAGTAATGTAGGCTTAACTGATACGTAAATAAGAAATGTCCTAAAACTCCATTAAAAGTTTGGAAATTGGAAACAATATTTACTCTCACGCCCATGCATTAATTAGACGATTTCTCCCAAGTTTCCAACTTTATACACTACGCTATATATATATATACATTTCTAAACAAATTAAACTTATTCAGCCATATTTATTTCAATATTACTTCCTATAATTACGTATCTATTTACAGTTACAACTTTACTAAATGTTGGAACTAAATATTTCATTCAAGACATTTCTGTGGATTCATAAACGTCATTTTTAACAAACTGGTTACTATTCAGCACTGAAAAGAGCGTTTAAATCATGAATCTCATATGGCTCAGCCTCACAGTTCGAAATGCGAGGTTTTTGACCTACTTTATCCAATACCCATGAGTGAATGACATTACTCAGAGCTTTTCAATATGTTGGAGAGCATGACAGAGCTCTCTTCCAGAATGCTAGATGCCTGCAACGCAATACGACCGTACCTACGCTTTTAATGTAATACGGAAAGTTTGTTCGCATGAACTACTTTTGTTTTGTATTTTAACACCCTGCTAGGAGAAAGTTTTCATTGCTCCTCTATTATGGATATTGCTTTTGTGTTTGCGTTGTGACTTCTGATTAAAGGACGTAAAAAGTTTCTAATTAATGTAACTACGCTATCTAAAATGAAATGAAAACTCTTATGGGCACAAGAATAATATGAAAAAATTGATACCAAATATATTGATGACAGTTATGTGAGCCAAAGCATTTTATAAGATAGATTTGACACCTAAAAACGCGAGTTAGGCGTAACAACACCTCTGTGATATTACAGAAAAATAAAAATAATGTTGTCGTTTTTAGATCAAATTCTCTCTGTTGCCATCCCGTAAAAAAGATATTAAATTTTCTTTGTTGTTCTAACACATAACTTCTTACTATAATATTTATGTATATGTAGGTATAACTACACTGTAAATTGGATAAAGACACTTGATACCCACATATTTTAAAGGGATTGCTATCGACGCTGAAATGAGAGGATGCAAAAACATCTCGTCAAGTCTTTTCATGTTATGGCTTTAATATTATATTCTATTTATAAATAAACCTACGACTATTTGCAGTATTTTAAATATAAATTGATGCTGGAATGACGGAGATTTTTTTATAAATATACGATTTTGATGAAAAAATTTAAATAAAGTAAATGGAAAATAAAATATAGGTACCAAAGATGGATCTAGAATATGACCACGTGAATTTGTTTGTAAAATCTAAAATCAATAAGAAACATTTTTGTACCTAAAGAAAGTTGAACTTTTCTTTTTCGATGTTATCATTTTATTATTAAATTGAACAATATTTTTTAATAATACATATAACAATAATAGCAGGAAAATATTTTTATCAAACACTTTTTCTTGTTGTGTTCTCTTATTATTTCTTCTTTTTGTAGCGTGCACACGGTTATGCTTGTATTCTATTTCGATTTC
>DVWM01000488.1:0-10354 GCA_018235105.1 Junonia coenia | reverse complement strand
GTAATAAATGTTATTTGCAGTTAACAATTTTCTTTTTTCTTTATTACAATATTTATGGCAAGACTAGGTATATATATGCTTTTAAGAAGGGTTTATCGTTCAGTTTGTTTATAAAATGCTAATTTGAATTATTTTTTTATTTATTTTTTTTATACAGAACTGAGCCAGCTGTAACATCGTCTGCAGCTGAATGTACTGAAGTTACAGACGCTTCGACTTCTTTAACGTCTGCTCCAATCGTAGAACCACACTTAGTGCCATGCTCCTCTCGGTTAGTTCGTTGAATATTCTTTTTTTTTACGTTATTTTTCATTCTTATAATGAGTACATGTGAATTCACAGATTACAAAATTATGCCATTTAAATATTTTTTAACTATTAATTATTTTCGCCTATACACAAACAGGGTGGCGATTGACCTGGAATACCTGGAAAAGTCAGGGAATTTCAATGTCAGTCAGGGAAATTTATAGTTAATTTTTTATTATTTCTATAGAATTCTAAATATTTTTTAATTATACCTGTTCTATTTTGTGATAAATAATATTAAAAAAACTAAATGTATGGATAGTTAATTTAAAAACAAAAGAAGTATAACTTCAAACAGATTATTAATTATAATTATATTAATTGTTGTATTTTCAATAGTTATAAATATTTAATCAAAAGAAATTGGTCTTTTTAAAGAGTTGGAAATTTGCAAGAAAGTATACAAACATTGATAATTCTAAAATTTTACCCAGTTTCGGGTATAAGAGTTAAATCCTAATATACAAAAATTATTTTCAAAATAATTTGCAATTTTAACGAATATTTGAATAATAAATATTTTTTTGTAGGTTTTGGAATTTTATTTTTGGTCAGGAAAAGTCAGGGAATTTTGAAATTAATTTCAAGTCGCCACCCTGACAAAGCTCCAAAAAAAATGTTTTCGGTTATTGATTTTTTCGTTACTAATATAATAGCTTCACATGTTATTATTTACAGAGATATCGAACAGAATGAAGAAACAGAAAACATTGTACATTCGCTGGATACTGTTGAAGAGAGCAATGCACATGATGAGATAGATGTTGAGAGTTTTGAAAATGATGGATCAGCCAATTCATGTTTTTTTTGCATGAAAATTAACATCAAACGTAAAGGGCGGCAAATATACTGCCGTAAAATTAAAAATAAAATCCCTTTCCTACAAAAAATTAAAAGCTATGCTACAAAATTGGGTGACATTGAGATGTTGCAAAAAATTGAAGAAGAGAGTAATTCTGTCAACCAGTCTTCTTTAGCATATCATAATAATTGTAATGTCAATTATTTTGCAAAACATCAAAGAAAAGTTAATCCACCCTCTACCGATAATTGGTCTAAGAAACGAGACAGCCATAAAATTGCTAAACAAAAATTAATTCTATATATTGAAAAAGAAATTATTGAAAATCGTCGAGTGTTGTCACTAATTCACCTCCAAGATTGCTATACGGAATTTCTAAAAGAGACATATGAAAATACAGATTTAGAGGCTTCCATTTTCAGCACTCATGTTCTCAAGGACTTCATTCTAAAAACATTACAGAATAAAATTACATTAGTTAAAATTTCAAATAAGCAATTTCTTATATCCTCTGAAGTTGATATAGAAGCTGTTGATGACGAAGAAATCCAAGACATCATATTTGAACAAGAAGCTCGAGATTTCGCCTTAAAATATCGCCAAAATATAATGAAAATAAAAAAAAACCTTTAACAGATTTCATAGATAGTGAAGTCTTGAATAAAGGAGAGTGCGATATTCCCAAGTGGTTAAATATTTTTTGGACAACTGCCTTGAGCGGCGTTGGCAAAGAAAGCTGCGATCGAGTTAGAAGATTATCTTCTTGTTATTCACAGGATTCTATCTACAGCATTACAAGAGGATACATCAAACCGAAAAAACATATTTTATTGGGTATGACTGTAAAGAGCCTTACTGGAAGCAAAAAAGTAGTAGAGATATTAAGTAGGCAAGGCTACTGCATCACCTATCCCACTATACTGGAATTAGAAACGTCTGCTGCATACTCTTGTACTTCTAATAATCAGTTATGTCCTACCAGCATTTTACGCACTCCTATATTGTCATGTGGAGTAGCGTGGGATAATTACGATAGATTTGTGGAAACAAGCTCTGGTAAAAATACCCTGCATGATACAGTGGGTATTCTTTATCAAAATATCCCAACAGAAGAAGAGTTGAACATCATCGAAAGGAACGATGCATCTACAGTATTTGAACAGAATTTATCAATTAATGTTCGTGATTTGTCTGGTCGTAGAAAACGTTCATTTGAGGACGACTCATTGGAACATTTACAGCCTACGAAGCAACGTCGTCCAGAATTTTGGCATAGTAGTTCATCGTTACCCGAAGATATACAAAATGTAGATAAATTTCAACATAAATACTTTGCGTGGGTACTTTCCCATAAGTTACAAATTTCAGACACGCCAATGTGGATAGGATATAATGCCAAAATTTTTAAAGATACTAGTACAATTCAAAAGGTGGAGTATCTCACGCAAATTAATGATTCACCCACGGATCCATCAGTTGTGAAAGAGACAATGCGAAGAAGTTTGCAAATCGCTTCGGAATGCCAGAAAAATTTCTTCAGTGTTACTTACGATTTAGCCATGGCTAAGATTGCTTTACGGATACAGAGTGCCGAGGACGAATTTCAAAAACTTTTCATTAATTTTGGATCTTTCCATATAATGTTATCATTCATGAAAGCAATCGGGAAATTTATAAGTGGATCTGGTTTAACAAATATTCTTATAGATAGCGAAATTTTAGCCAGTGGTTCTATCAATTCCTTTTTAAGTGGAAAACATTTTAATCGGTGTAGAAAGATTCATCCTCTACTCTCCCTTGCTTTGCAGGTTTTGCATTTGGAGCGGTTTTTACAGCAATATGATGAGAACCTGGAAAATATCCAAGAGTATTTACAAATATTTAATAAAGAAGAAAATGAGGACCCACAAATAACCAATGAGAATTTGAAAAGGTTATTTGAAAAATATGAACAATATAAAAAAGAAACTTTACTTGGAATACATGGTAAAACACCTCAAATTTATTTAATGTACACCAGATTAGTTGAATATTATCTTCAATTAGAATACAGTATTCGTACGGGTGATTTTAATTTGTTTATATACATTTTACCGAAAATAACCAATATTTTCTTTTCAATGAACCACCATAATTATGCAAGATATATGTCTGTTTATTGGGATAAATTGATAAATATTGAAACAACACATCCTGGATTGCTTGATGATTGTCAAAAAAGTTTTTTGGGCATTCGCAGAACAATGAAACCGTTTTCAAGAATACCGATTGATTTAACACTTGAACAAACAATCAATGCTGATGCTGCTTCTAAAGCTTCTGGAATTATTAACGTTACAAACTCGTTTTCTGCACGACAAAAATGGTCAATTACTCATTCACTGCGTACGAGTGTTATATCAAAAATGATGGAGTTTTGTAATATGAAATCCACCGATGACATAACGAAAGACTTAAAGGAGTCATCCATTAAGAAAGCTACGAAAAACTTAGAAGTGTTAATGCAACTAATAAAGCAGTACACCAACCCTTTCTCGTTCGATCTGCCAAAAAATTATCTTTACAATATATCGAAAGGTCAGTCCGTTAGCGATGAAATATATCAATTTTTATCATCAGTTGAAATAGAGGGTGAAAAACAGCATCAGAATTTCATTACTGAGACTCGGATAACACCAGATAGGTTTGATAAAGCCATTAGTAAAAATAAAATTATTAATTTTGAGTACAAGAATACGAAAAAAGTCAAAATTAATGGAAAAGTCAAAGAAATTAAAATGCAAAGAGATGTTTTTGGCCGTTTACTTTATGCATCAGTAGAAAATAAAATTGATATAGAAAAAGCATTAAGTTATCCTCTAGCTCCTGTTCCTTTTTCACTCTGTCATACTAATGGATCAATATGCAAGACCCCTAAATCTGTGATTATTAATGAATTACTAGAATATCAAACCGAAATTGAAAATCCTCCAGAAGCAGACATTCACTTAATTGATGGATTTTATTTATTACATACGCTGAAAAACGTTCCAAACAATTATGGTAAAATCTCGAAACATATATTAAAAATACTTACATATAATAAAAAAGAAGTACATATTATATTTGACAAGTACAAAAAACCCAGTATCAAAGATTTTGAACATGATCTGAGAGGTGAAGAGGATACACAGTATGACGTAATACGTAGAGACAATAATCGTCCTGCGGATTTCTGCAAATTATTGAGGAGTAGCAACTTTAAAGAAAAATTTGTCGAATTTTTAATTGAAGATTGGACAAGAGATGAATTTTTTACCTTGATTGAAGGGAAGACTGTTAAACTTAATTATGATCAATGTTACACTTATGAGGTGTCTAGTGATAATAAAATAAAAAGAATTATTGATTATAATCTTTCTTGTTATCATGAAGAAGCTGACACCAAAATTGTGTACCATGTTTGTCAATTTAATTGTAACTATCGTGTGCAGATACATTGTACAGATTCTGATATACCAATAATAATGTTGGCAAATTTCAAGTATTTAAAAGATGAAATACAAGTAATAATTAATTTAAGCACTAATAAAAAAAAAATGTACCTGAACATAAATGAAATTTATGCCAAGCTTGGAGATCAATTATCGTGTTCATTTGCTATATGCCATATTTTTACAGGAAATGATTACAATCCCGCCTTTTTCCGTAAAGGAAAAAAAAGACCTTTCAGTATTTTTAAGAAAAATAAAAATTTTCAAGAGGCTTTTATTCAACTCCTACGAAGTGATCATACAGTATTAACAACGTCAAATGAAATAGTTCGAATTATTGAAGAGTATGTATGTAGAGTGTACTCATTAAAAACCAAAAATGATATCAACAGAGGACGGTATGAACTATTTGAAAAAGGCTATAGATCAAAAAGTGGAAGTGAAAAAGTATTAAAAAAAAATATTATTGGATATGATCCTTCCAGTTTGCCACCAACAAAACAAGAATTGTTGCAACAAATTAAAAGAACAGTATTCATCAGCAATGTATGGTGTAATGCACACATGCGGTGCCCCACAGATAAAGTACCTGAAAATTATGGATGGACAATAATTGATGGTAAATACGAGTATTATTGGTTTGATGGTCCTCAAAGCCCATCCTTTGAAGAATTATCTTCTCAATTGCAAGGTACCCTATTAATATTATTGAAATTTGGTTTTTAATTTTTCAGCGACATTAATTAATTTTTTTATATTATTACAGATTTAGATACCACGGAAGATCAGAATGAAGAAGATACTGATGAAGATGAGGAGAGTGATGCCAGTAGTGAGGATGAATGTTTTTCTGATGAGTCAGATGAAAATTAATTTCTTTTTGGTATAAAAGTATCTACTTTTTCATGTATGTTACATAATAAAGTTGATTTATTTCAATAAATATATTTTCACTTTACCTCATGTTGCACATAGGAAAAAGGAAAATTACGATTATTGTAGGACTACGGATGCATACCAGTTTTTTTGTAGGACATTGTTTTATTCAGATAAAAAACACACTAATGTATCACGTGATACTTTTGTCCTACAGTTACTAATAAAAAAAATGGTCCTGTGGTATGGACAACTTAGGAGTCTAGGACTAGAAAAATGTACCACGTAATGTGTAGGACAATGTGGGCGTTAAATTATATAATAATTAACTAACCAACCAAAAAAAAATCAGCTGGTTAGTAATTATTTTTCATGACTTCATAAATAGCACATGTTGCAAAGGTGGGACCTCGTTGATCAAACCTAGCATTTTGTAGGACAAATATTTTTTCGGCTAATTTAGATCATTATTATGAGAATTAGAAATAAAAAAACCAGTTAGTAATGAATTTTTGATAACCACTAAATCAACAAATTATGTCCTCATTACCTCTGTTAGCTACCACTTACGAAATTTTTGTACTAGCTAATGTTGGGCGTCTCGTCAAAATGAAGCTACTGACGAAAAATTAGCTTGTTAGTAATCACTTACGAAAAAGGGCGAGGGATCCCGGTCTATTAGTGGACCCCGTACACTGCACTCGTGCGTGTGACGGATGGCCACTGGAACTTTTACTATACAAACTTTAATAACGGCATTTCATTTCATTTCATTGTTTTATATGAAAAAATACAGAATTTTACCATTCTGTTTTTCATCTCTCTACATTTTCTATATTTATTTTTAATTTGCTGTACCTACTCGAAACTCGAAAAACTGTACGTTTTGCCCAGTGTCTAACATACCTATATATTTAAGGGCTATGTGAAATGTATATTTACGATAGAATCATTGCGTAGCTATAATATATTACCTCAAATGTGCACTCGAGGTTCATAGATTTGCGTAAAGATGTACCTAGTTATACCCACTTAACCAAAATCGGAGGGTTATCATTTTAAAATATTTTCTTACTTCCTTACATACAATTTAAATGGGAAATAAATTTTGTTAGTTTTTTTTGTTTGTTCCCTTATTGATTTCATTGCTATGAAATTTTGCAGGTATAAAGGTAAAACCGTAGATTAAATAATACAATATTTTATATCCCGGAGAAATTACATATTCATTACCGAAGGAATATTGATGAATATCATACCGAGGGAACAGCGATAAAAAACATCCACCAGGTCGTAGCTGCGGGTAAAAGCTAGTTATAATATGACTTTAAATCCGTATAACATTTGAAATAAATAATTAATATAAGAACATATTATTACAATCTTAATTAACAAAATAAACCTCGCAACAAAATATATCACCATTATACACTATAGTTCCGATAGATCTGCTAAAAATGCATACATCCGATGTTTCGTTATTTACATGGAGCGCGCACGTTAAACAAAATATATTTCCGACATCCCTGATATATTTATAAAAAATCACCGTTTCAAAACGCGCAACCGCTTTCAGTAGTTGATTGATGCATGCGTTGTGCGAGTCAGGACATAATACGTTAGCGTTGCGTCACTGACGACCGGGATTGGTTGCGGGTGGGGTGCGTGATGCGGGATCATAGGGATACAACCATCACTCTCAATTGTGAACATTAAGCGCGAAAACCGATAGACTATTATATATGGTTTCTAGTTTAGAAACGAGATAATTTAGTGTTCGATTGTAAATACTGGTATACTGGTAGATTTATTACGTATATAATATATTAATATCTAGTCCAGGAAATGTTGTCATTTATGTAATTATTATTGTTAAGGCAACGTAATGTGTTAACAAAGGTAATTAATATTTAATATTTGATGCTCGGTAGTAGATAGCTGTGATGGATTGTAATTGAATATACGCTGTGACAATTACTCGTCGGTGTGAAGTGCCTCGCGTCAGGATGTAATCAACACTTTGGCGCGATATATTATAACTGTCTTACTATAAATAGCCACTTTTATCTTATACAAAGAAGTTATTTTGGGGCACCTTTTTGTGCACTGTATAGAAAACAATAAATAAAATTGCAGTTAATACGAAGAATCGATTTCGTTTTTGTTCTCACGAAATAATGTGTAAACCGAGAAAGACAAATATTAATGACAGCTGTCAAAGTAACATAACTAAAGACAATTCGCCATTGCCATCCGCCATGGGCGTAGCAACAGTGGTGTAGCCACAGTATGTTGGGGTGGGCAAGCTCCCAATCGCAGAAATGAAAATTTTAAAAAACCCTTAAAATTTTCACTCCTGCTGGTCCTGGCAAAAAGCAGTGAAATTTAACCTAAAATTTGATTTTTTTATGTTGCCTTTCACACTTTTCAATGAATTTACCAACTTCGTTTTCGCCTACTCCTAAAGCAAATCCTGGCTACGTTCATGCCATCCACCATTTGTATTTTGTATTGCAATCTTTCATTCAATTTCTTTAAATTTGTAGATGAACTCTACGTTTAATTAATTGACTCTAAAGAAAATTTGCATTTTTAGCCTAATATTTCAACACTCAAAAGGTTTTCCCACACACTAAAATTTTAAAAAGACTTATTTAACTAAGGAATAAATACTTAAATTTGTCAGGGTACGCAAAATAAGGAACGTTTCTGGTTGATTTTTTACACCTTCTCCACGAAAAACCCAAATATCTTATGGATTTTTTTGTTCAAAATACAATTTAGCCTTATGTAACTCGTGGATAATGTTGCATTCGAATGATGATAGAATTTTTTAAATTGATGCAGTAGTTTTTAGCCTATTCTTTACAACTAAACAAACAAAGTTTTATATTATCGGTATAGACTAAGACCTGGCCCTGGTCCTTAAAAATAGTAATAAAGTAATTGGAATAAGTCTTTACACTCTCCATACTCTATGCACCTCAATGAAGTCATGAAATACTGTGTCGGGGATCGAAAAAGAAACCGGTCAAGTGAGAGTTAGACTGGTACTCCAATGGGCCCATACGAATTTTTATTTAGTACAAATTGATTCATTTAGGACAAAGTATTTATTTATCTACATACATAGACATACATCAACTTTTAGCATTTGCGAGGAAAAAGGTCCATCCATCTATTCATCTCTCTAGCAAGGTAGTTTAGATAATGTATTGTTTACAGGTTTTTCCTTTATCTGTAGGATAAGACTGTTTAGCTAGAATAGTTCTAGGTCTGCGGGAAGTAGTACCCTATGAATTTTGACTCCTGTAAGAAATATATATTTTTTGGCGGTATAAATACCAGTATCTATTGTTTGTCATGAACCCGAATTTTGTCCTAAACAGGATTGAAACTGCAATTATAAGGACTTTTACTTTTTATATTTCATGTCGGTCGTATCACTATCTCACTTTCAAAAGGAAGAGGTTTTCAATTCGACTGTAAGTTGTCGACTCACATACAATAGGTTTGCTCCAAGTAATTACAAAATGGTCACATTATAGCATTACATCAAAACCAAATGGTTTCATTTGGTTTTGCTAGTTTTAAATCTATTTCAGTTGAGTAAAAAAAATGTATTCCTATATTATATTTGTATTCACGAATTCCAAATGAGAAACCACAAAATACATATAAATACCACTGAATAAAAAAAAAACACTGAAAAAAAAAATGGAATCTTACAAACCATAAACAAATTCAACTTAATTTTATAAAAAGGTGTTATAAGGAGATCGATGGCGGAGCGATGAGGTCAATTTATAAATGAGTGGTGGGCATCAGTCACGGAAGGCGGTCTTACTCGGCACTCTCCTTGCTGATACATTGGGTCGGTTCTCCTTCTTTGACGTTTTTCTAAACGTTATTATTTAGCCCGACTTTACTCGGTAATTTATTGTTAGTAGAAAAAAATCGAATATGCTTTCAATAGGGAAATAGATAAAGAGTATCAGATAAACGAGCCGACAGGCGTTGTGATTTCATCGCTTTGACCATTCCCAGCATCAAACTAATGCGTTGCAAGTTCTCATAAGAATGAGGTAAAGAGGAATTAAGAGATGGAATAGAAGAAGGAATGGGATTCCAAAACCCTCATTCACTTTACAAAACTTAGCTATACGTATATTAATTACACGAAATAGTAGTGACGTAGTCAATTTCAGGTTTGCTCTGTCATAAATATTGAGAAGTTTTTTGGCAAGGTCGAAAATATCATTTTTTTTATAGATCCGTACAGTGTACGGTCGCCATAACTCAGCACGTGGCTTGGTGATACATCGGTTCAGTTTTTCCTCCTTGACGTTTTTCAAAACGCTATTCCTTGTAATGGATAGTCGTGGATTCAAGTAATTTGATGGGTATCTTCGAAAGTTCTTCGATGATTGCCTCTAAATGGTTTTCAATTTAACTTTCTAATTCAATTTAAAGTTCGATAGCATAATTTAATGGTCAAAACGTTTTAATTATTTGAAACTTCACACGAATGTGCGGAAGTTTTTACTACCATTTATAATTATCTCGAATTAGATATTTCGCTGTTGAACACTTTATCGTTTTAAAATGCGCAAAATTGAATTAAATTTTATTTACGACCCTTATGAAACGGTAATGTAAATTTTAAATTTAGATTTTAAATAACCATTCGTAATGAACCTTCTTTGTAACGAGCAGCATGTTATAGCATAGTTTTAAAAGTTTTGGGTTAGCTTTAATCTCATGAGGATTTAAAATCAGTTACGGACGATGGCGTCTTTAATTAAATTAAATTAAATAAATATGAAATTTTGTTAATTATAGTCTCTAATCGGATTAAAAACGAAGTAATAATAAGGGTATGATGTTTTGTCCG
>DVWM01000487.1:0-10357 GCA_018235105.1 Junonia coenia | reverse complement strand
AATGCTTACAATACAATTAAATGAAGAATTATCTAAGCTTACCCTGGATGCATCAAAGTTGGTAACGACTGGTATGTTCTGGTCACATTGTCCACGGAATATCACTGGAGTGTTGGGACCAGGTGTAGGATAGTAGAAGCAGCCATCATCAGAGTGATCTAAGAGCTCGTAGTAGCGGTTGTTCAGAACCTCGATCGTGTTGATGACGCGGTTCATATTTTCGATAGCAGTTTGAGTTAGATCTCTTGTACGGCTCAATTTCCAGCTCCATACTGAAAGTTACGAGTTGTTCCAGAATATTGGGAATGGGTACAATTTTTAACGAGTAATATATTTCTCAATTGTCAACTAAATAAGCAGTCAAGTTTCGAAATAAGGCCTAGTTTTACTAAATACAGTATAAACGAGCTTCGAGAAACGGCTTCTTGTAAAATTAAGTTGTGTTCATTTTGTGGCATAAAAAGGTTACCTACCTTGAGATTAGACTTCAAAGGCATAGAAAGTTTTACAAAAAAAACTTGATAAGATATTTTAATATGTTCCTTACCTCTTCTTTGTTCACTGTTCAAATTCACACAGCTGTATACTAGTGAGTATGATGTGTAATCTGTATCCAAGACCCAATATTCAATAGGTGCGGGTGCTGAAATGTACAATATAATTATAATGAAATAAGCACAATTTTATTGATGGGCTTGATTTTTTGACATAAAACATAATTTATATATCAAAGCTGTTGTTTTCTTATTAAAATTCGATTAAAGTTGACTCGTTATCAATCTAGGATATGGTGTAAAACATTATCTTGACTAAGTTAAATACCATCAGGGAATGTGACGAGAAGTTTTGCACTGCTGTCGTTTGTAGCTACAACTGCTGAACCATTTATCGTAACTAAGGTCTGATTGTTAACTTGAGTGTTGTAAACCGACACAAAGCCTGTTGATAAAGTGTAAGTAGCTTCATTGCAAGATCCATTTTGAAAGTCACTTCCGTAGCTCTCGAGTAGACGCCAACGGCCGAGGTACTTGAAAAGTAAAAATTTAATAGTAAGTAACGAAAACGCCAATATTATAAATTGTCTCTTGATTCTAGATTGATAAATTGATTTTTGAAATACTTCAACTATTTTTGGTCGCTTGAGTAAAATATCTTAATAAAATTATCGGAATGCTGAGTATAAAATATAATATACATATTGTAATGGGTGTTAGTTAATATCTTAATTAATGTGTATTTTATTGTAATATTAAAAATAATAAAGTAAAAAAAGAAATTGGATTCACTAGGTGACTAGATGTGTTCTCTTAAAATACTTACAGCAGATACGTCAAAGTTTTGAACGACCGGAATATTTTGGTCACATTGACCATTCAATATCACAGGTTCCCCAGGAGCTAGATCTGGTAGGTAGAAGCAGGCGGAGTCGGATTGGTCGACCGTCTCGAAATACCTTTGCTCTAATTCTGTCACACTTGACATAGAGGCATTTATGGCTGCGTTAGCTGCTGGCGACAATTGTCTCGTTCTGCTTAGCTTCCAACTGTAAACTGAATTTTTACACATCTTTTAATACATATGTCGGATATAAAATTTACATTATCATTTGTACTAAATTTTAAGGTTGGATCTTGTTAAATGATTACTCTTTAATAGTATTGTTATCACTTCATATCTTAGTTCTTTTATTTTCATTTTTTGTCATATTCTGTCATATAAATAGCACCATGGAGTATTGATATATACGTACATGGGATAAAATATTAAGGTTATTTAAAAAAAAGATTGATTTCGTTGCGTTCATTAACAATATTTTTCCAAAATAATCTTACCCATTTTAAAATCTTCACCATCGTTAACGCAGCTGTAGGCTAAAGCATAGTTCGCGTAGTCTGTATCCAAGATCCAGTATGGGATAGTTATATCTAAAATAAATATATAAACATTGCGTTGGTGAGTTATTAAGAAACAGTAGAAGACAAACGTATACGAATATGTCTAATTTATTTCTGTAACCCTCACTAGATTTTTTCTGATATTCAAGAAACTTATATTTTAAGGTATCCGAAATAATTTTATCAAAATGGTCTTCAAATTTCCGCAATGAACTTACCGGTATTATTGACTCTGATGATGATATTCATTCTGGCACTACCGTCATTGCTAGTGAGAGATACTGTGCTGTTGCTTATTGATAAGAACTGGTCGGATACACTTGATGTTGTGAGGTCGAATGTTGCGTTACTAGATACGGAGAAAGAGTGGGAGACGCATTGGCCAGGCTGCTGTTCTTTGGGATAGGCTTCGATCTCGTTCCATGTTCCTTGGAACTAGAATAGAGAACCAAATTTCTTTCATATATTTTAGGCACCTTATAATGATAACTTTCCATATGAATTTACCTATCTATATAAAGCTGAAAAGTTTCTTCGATTGTATCTGTGACTGAATGGCTTGTTTTATTACTTTTCTAAGCCAATTTGTTAATGAAGCTATAACACCACACTGATATGAGTGCAAAAGTAATAAATAAAATACAATAATTTACATGTATGATTTCATGTTTATTCTAATATCGTTGTTCGTTTTGGGAAAAGTCTATAAGATGAATTTGCGTAACCACCATATATCATATGCCTGCTATGTTGGTTACTGTGACGGATATAACATTATTTAATATTCAAAATATCATTTCTACATTTTACAACTACTTATTTAGTATTAAGATCAGTTTTCTTACCAGTGTCAAGTTGAAATTCTCAACAACTGCTAAAGTATTGTTACATTGTCCCGGGAATCTAACTGGAACTCCTGGCTGAGGTTCTGGATAGTAGAAGCAACCTTCCCTGCTCTGATCATTATTCACATAGTACCGGTCATCCAAAACTGGTATTGAGTTGACAATTGTGTTTATTGCCGCTGTGCCATTAGCAGGCATTTGCTTTGTTCTGCTAAGTTTCCAACTATATACTGAAATTCATAAACAGAGTTAAGGCAACACTGTAATAGGATGACAGCATTCTACCACATAAAAATCAGAAATTATTTCATAAAATGAAAATTAAACAATTTTTACCTTGTCTTTCGTCAGCATTTAAATTGGTACAACTGTACACGAGCGCGTAAGAATCATAATCTGTGTCCAACACCCAGTAGTCTGTGCTTGTTGTTACTGCAATGAAATATACCATATAAAGTATTGTAAGTATCAATATGTATATGTAGGGCGACACGATATCGCTTAGCAAATTACACATAATAATTTTATTACAACAATTTAATTAACAAAATCCAAATAAATGTTTGGAGTAAATACAAAATTTTATTCAAATCACCAGCTTGCCACAAAAATGAAATATATAAACATGTATTTATAAAGAAAAAATAGATATTGTATGGAGTGTGAAAAACAGACAAATCTTAATCGCTTAAAAATTACTTACAATTAGTGCCAGCAACTGGAAAAGAAACGGTTAGTTTGGCGCTGCCGTCTGTGGAGGCAATCACCGCAACACCATCGATCGTGTCCAATCTTTGATCGATGACTTGGGTATTGAAGACATCGACGACGCCGCCATTTAAAGTGTAAAAGGCGTTGTTGCAAGTGCCTTCTTGGAATCTTGAGGGATAGGACTCGATGTTGTGCCAGAGACCCATGTACTGTAAGAAGAGGATGTCCATTTATTGCTGACCCTAAACGATGTATTTTATGTTGGAGCCATATGCACTGCTGAATATACTTAAAGTGATATAAATCGTATCAGATTTAGGGATTCAATATATTTCACATAAGTTTGAAAATATTCGGATTATTAGTATCTAGAAAATTAATTAAGTACCTAATGATACGAGTACTGTGAAAAAGATCTAGATCAAAAAGGATCATACACTAGTACAACTTAAGATCACATTGCAATCGTTATTTAAAACACATTTTTATTAACAAGTATAAAGTATATGAATAATGATGTATTAGGTATACATGGTTCTACAAAATTTTTCATATTCACTTACCCTCACAGGGTCAAAATTAGGCATAGCAGGAATGCTACTGTCACATTGACCGCGGAATACTACAGGCTCATTCGGGCTGGGTTCAGGGTAGTAGAAGCACCCAGCGTCAGTTCGGTTGGTCGGGAGGAAATACTGATTATTTAGATCAATTTCTGAACTTATAAGTCTGTTGACAGCTGCTTCGGCGTTTGAAGTAAGTTCCCTTGAACGGCTTAAAATCCAGCTGTTAACTGCAACGAAAGTTTAATAAGCAATCAAAATGCAAATGGCCACTGATCGGAAATTAGCTGTTTTGATCTCTTGTTGTATTGTTTTATTTTATTTAATTTAAAAACAATATTACACCCTAATAAGTTGTCTCATCTTTATTAAAAAGTGGTAGGATGATGTTTTGTTTATAAAAAAAAATGAGAGTTCTTATTAATTATGATTTTTTTTTAGTATATTTGTTAGACAAACGGAGAAAAAATATGTTACAGTTCAAACAGTATATATTTATGATAATTTTTACCTCTTCTCTCGTTGTTGGCAAGATTGACACAAGTGTACGACACTGCATAGCTTGTGTAGTCGGTGTCCAATACCCATAACTCGCTCTGCACATATTCTGTATGAAAAGATAGAAACAATATTAATAATGCTACCGTAAATAATCATGGCTTGAATTATTATAGCTTTTCGAGATTTTTTGATGGAGGTTTTATTCTAGCCAAACGGTTCTCAATTAAAGCACCCATATGGAGGTGCTTCAATTAACCTTAAACTTATATTTTGTAACCTCAACCTTGGATTTAAATCTCTAGACAACAACCTTTTATCTTGGAAATGTTTTTCGTACAGATAACCGATGCACTCTGAGTTGTTATGCTGCCATTATGTAAATTATAACATTACTATTTATATTCAGCTCCGCTCACGAGAGTATTGATTAATGGTATAATTTTAATGAAGTAGCGAAATTGCTTGTTTGTTAATAATTGTGATAATTATGAAATTTTGCTTTCATCAGCAAAATTCAGAGAAAAAAAGAAAGTGAGAGTTAAGTAACAAAATATTTTTTACCAGAAAAAAAGCTGGAATTACTGCGGGCAAAAGCTAGAATTCTGTAAATACCTAATGATAAAGTCTGACAATCATCAATAGAAACAACACGGTCGTCATGTGTGATAAACTATCGGGAAGATATTACTTTAGATATTTTGATTGTATTATTTATTTTCATGAGTCACACGTATATTAATATAGTCTGATAATTTGTTCCAAATATATTTTAACGGTAGAACCCACAACTTGTTCAATTAATATAAACATTATTTAAATGAAGTTGAGTGTAGGATATAAGTGTCAATTTAAATAAAAAAAGCATTTTACAAAAAAAAAAAGGAAAAAATACATAGATAACACTATTATGATGAACTATGGGCAAGCGAAACATCTTAGACACATAGCAACATATAGTCATATACATATGTATACGAGTCAATATTTGACTCGTATACGTATTATGCGTACACACAATATTGAGCGTGGATGACGTGCAGTGGCAAATTTTGAATTTCGATTTTGGTGCTTTGCCGGGACGCTATTCTTAGTCCAGCATTTATGCTTTCGCTTTCTCTAGATTAAGATCTATCAGTGAAGAACTATGCTTAAGCTTTAGTAAAAAAAAAATTATTACAATTTCTTCTTGGTCACTTTGTTAAAAGATATTTTTCGTATTGTTTACGTAATAACATTAGTATTGTTTTCACTTACGTCCTGGTAGTACTTCCAACGTGACCAAAAGCCTTGCGCTATTGTCAGAGGTGATCACAGTTGCGTTTCCTGATATGGTTGCCAACTGCTCGTTGACAACTTCGCTGTTGACGACGTCCACCATACCAGATCCAAGACTGTACGTCGCCCTGTTGCAGGTGCCGAGCTGGTTGACAGTGTAGTAGCTTGATATCTGGTGCCATGTTCCCAAAAACTGGAAGAAAATTGGGGATGTTATAAAAAAACGTGTCATACTCAATGACTCTCATGAATATCACGTAAACCTGTATACAGGGTTTGAAAATATACACAGTATAATTTATATAATGTTGCACAAAACAAATTTCTATACATTGAGATTCTATATATGTATGGAGGAGCAGCTGGCTTCAAAACGTGAAACATTTAACTTTATTAAATTGTATAATTTTTTAAAAATGGATTGGATGTAGAAAGTAAACTATTAAAGATTAATTTTAGCAATGAGCCAGGTGATAATATATATGCATACATATGTATATATGAAGGTATATGAATCAGCTAAGAAGGTCATTATCAAAAGATAGGGGCCATATTAACTATGGGACATTGAAATGGCGTTCTTATCATCGATTCTATTACAAGATATCGAAAAAACCATTAACTTGCACTAATTAACAGAGTTCTTGATAAGTCGATATCTAGGCCTTCACAAACTACTGCGTCAAAATGAATTTGAAAAAGTATTAGTTAAATGTCCTGCTCGAGAAACATAGAAAGTTAGTTCTACATTGCCCGATAATATTAATATCCTAAACTGGCAAAATGAGATTCCACCAGTATCAAATATCAATGTTAGCTCAAATTAATAGTGAAATACGTTATTTATCCTTGATGAACCTTTTTATGAACCTTATCTTAATGCTATATTATACCGATATTACTTATCTATTGACGAATCACCATATCTATAAAATCATAACACTGTGTGGCAAGAATATTGCATCTGCAAATATTATACAGAGAAAATTCACGGATTATTAAACATTAGTATTCAAAATACTCGTATGTGCGGACTAAGTCGCGGTAACTGGTAGTATCGGTAGTATTGGTATTATGCGACACATGATATAAAATATTACCTTTTGTTAACAAATTGCACTTATAAATTATAATAAAGTTAACTTGATTGTCTTACCGCAGAAACATTGAAGTTTTGGACAACCGACATGTTGGTGTTGCATTGTCCTGGGAGCACGACTGGTTGTCCCGGTGGAATTACAGGTAATGTCTGACATGCGGTACTCGAGTGGTTAACGTTTATCAGATCAGCTGTGGTGATGCCAAATAGATTGAACAATGTTTGGTTCATCAGGGCTTGCATCATCTCTGTAGGGAATGTGGTCTGCCTTCCCAGCTGCCATATGTATACTAGAACGAGAAAATTTTGTTAATATAATGAAAGTTCATAGTATGGTTTAGCGTAGTTGTGGAATTTAGATCGTCACTTGAGAAATTATGCGTAAAACAGTTACTATTGCTAATTTTGTTTCGTACGATAAGTAAGAGTAAGAGAAGCCCATTTTCTTTATCTTTTCTCATAATCCTATTTACCTACATCTATTTTTCTATTTCAAGCCGCATTAGTAATACTTTTGATTTTTTAACTGCTCATAGATGACGGTGATTACTAAACAGATATAGAATCTCCCAAAAAAAAGTGACGTCAGTATTCATAGATTTTACAATAACTTAACCTATTAATCAGATGTTACTTTATGGGTTGACGGGGCACTAAAAACTACTACTAAAAACGTTAGAGGTTGATAATAGAATTGATCAGTTTTGTATTCCCTATTTTTTTTTGTTTATGTAAAACGTGATGCAGATAAAAATACTTACGGTTTCTTTGGGTTCCTGAATTGACACAAGCATAGGCAATGGCGAAGTCGTTATAATTCGTCATGATAATCCAAAAATCGACAGCTGCAAAAAAAAAGATTTACAAAAATTACGAAAATAATACTAGAGAAAAAAGAAAACCTACAGATTACTAAAATTGATTTCATTCCAAACATTATAATTTTAGAAGTTTACTCGGATATCAAGTAGGTAGGTAGTAAAGTAACAGCCTATTACTGTCCCACGGCTGGGCAAAGGTCAGCAGTGGTCTTTTAAGGAGTTTAATATTTAATAAGCGTATCTACTACCAAGTAAATGTTCAAAAATATTTTCGTTTTCAATACTTACGCTGAGAATCAATCATAATAGTAAATCTCGCAGTCCCTGGTTCTAAAGTTGCAACGCCATTTCTTTCTTCCAGGAAGTTATCACTGACGCCTCTACTGTAAACAACTATTGAGTCGTTTTGCGCTGTCATTTCTAGATATGAGCAGTCCGCTGTGTATATAGGATTTTCGGCTCTTCTTACGACGTACCATCTTCCGTAGAACTGAAATAATATAACGATTATCATGTATTGAGGAGGTTGAGCCTAGTATCCTATTGATTACAAACAGGATATCGGAATGAAGTAGCTGATGTAGCTCTGTTTCGTTCGAAATGTGAGCAGTATTAAGTCTAATTCCCTTATTTCTTCTAATTTACCTCATCTTCTTCCCCTACGACTCATTTAATTACTAGAACATTTGTTTTTCTTCTGGTACTGTAATGGTTTTGGTTGCTGGTGACTTTTTAATATTATCTGACTCATATATTCACTTGTAAACTTGTTTAAAGGAACCGTGGGAAAGAAAATTTTTAACTATAATGAAAATGCTAGAGCTTATATGTAACCTTATGTATGTATGTAATTACTTAAAGAAATCATAAGAAAAGATTATAAAAAAGTTATTTCTTAGAAGTTCTTATCTTTAGTACATATAAAATTCTGCATTGACCAATGTCTCTTGGTATAACGGGTTACCAAGAGATAAACATTTATTAGGTTCAATATAGGTTTATTGTATGGGTGTGTTTATCATTTGTAAGCTTTATGCGAGTAAAAACGTATCTTATCTGCGTGATAAAATATATTTTTTGTTAATATCATAAAACCATTATATACTCACGTTTTATCGTTGTTATAATTGTATTTTTCATGAATTAAATGTTATAGAAATGATTTGTATCACAAATCTTTAGCGATATAAGTATATTACTGATACGTTTTATTCACGGATACATAAATTTTTGCAACCTAGCTGTAACTTTTGAATATATTTTTACATTGGCTTTCAAATAGGCAGAAAAGCGCGAAGTCTCTTTGGTATCAGTCAAGTGATAAATAAGATGTTCATTTTTCAATTCCAAATATTGGAATGCGATTTCCATAAGGCTTACAAATAATATAAAAAATTTTCGAAAAAATTTTTTTTACTTATAAAATACCTACTCGTACTTAAGCGCTACTATGTCAGCAGAGTTGAATTTATGAGATATACGAATTTCAAATTGGTCTAACATTCAAACTTTTTTAAAAAGTTTCAACACAACTAAAATTAATGAAATTGGACTACTAATATAGCTATAACTCAAAAATTGTCATCAATTGTATTCGTTGGGGATTTTTTTGGAATGGTATAAATTACAGGTGGTCCCATTGTTATCCCAAGATCGGGATCTTATGGAGATCTCTGGAGAAATCGAGGGAACTCTTCAAATTTTGTAGGCACACCTATAGCGATTTTAGTTTTTTTTTTATAGAAGTTTGGTCAGTCACTCACGAAAACTCGTGTTAGAGGAAGTGGAACTGATAATAATAACCACTTTAAAATGTTGTAAAAGAAAGTGTTTTTTGACGTTTAAGTTTATTTTTGTTGTTAACTAACAATTAGTTAAAAGCAGACTTTTGAAGGAAGGCGTCTTGTAAAAAAATAGTAATAAATATATAAATGTCTATGGCTCTATACGAAAAAATGTTCAAGATTCAAGATAAGTCACACCTGTGTTTGCTTTATACAATTTATTTAAAATTAATTCCTGTGGCCTTGACTTTGTAACGTATATACGAAATTATGAAGCTTTTGGTGAAAGTTTTGGTGGACTTGGGCTTTTTTGTGACTCTGGCTGAGTCACAAAAAATCGTCAATGTAGTCGGTCGTTGGGGAACCATGCGTAAGGGATTATTTTTCTTTGTCGTGTGATTGTTGAGAGTTTTAAACGATTTTATAAGCACGAAGTCGGGGCAGGACTTTTCTATGTTTGTGCAAATTAGGCATGACTTTTGTGCGTCACAAAATAAAGACGTTTTTTGGTTAACGAAAATGCGGATAAAAATGCCTGAATGTGTATCATGCGATACATTTCGTATTTCGATCTATTAAAATCCAACTCCATGTTTCGTTTATGCGTCGAAACAAGAAAAGTTAAGAATACGTCATTACACTTATTTTTAAAGCCTGTTTCCACTTGTCATGTGACGGGTCGGGATTTTAATCGAATGTTCCAGTGGCAGAACATTTTATGTGAAGCTATTCACTGTAGCTGTGTATAGAAACGCCGACATCTGAATAAAATCTGGGTCCGACAAACGACAAGTGGGAATGGGCTCTTCGTGTGTCATTTCTAATATTTTCGTCGTTATTCAGTAAAGCCCCGTCTATTCATT
>DVWM01000486.1:0-10367 GCA_018235105.1 Junonia coenia | reverse complement strand
GGGTCTTGGATGTGTATCTATATATGTATCTATTATAAATATAATATCGTTGAGTTAGTATCCCATAACACAAGTCTTGAACTTACTGTGGGACTATCTCAGTGTGTGAATAAATAAAAATAAAAAAAAAGTTTTGTAGGAATTTATCAATGGGCATTTGAGGATATAGGAAATCGGTTGGGGGCTTAGACAGGTTATTTGACCTCCATCTATCAACACATCACAATCTACCATCCAATCTGGATTTTGAAAGTTCAAAAAAAAAACAATCAAAATCTTTTACATAAATTATACAGGGTCAATGCGGACCATGGGTACTAATTGAAACTACGTATATTTTTCCTATTCAGAAACACTTCGAACTAGTAGAAAAATAAATACAACGAAAAATAATAATATACGAAATATACGAAAATAATATACCAAAAGTAGATACCTTGAGTAACGTATTTTATCAAAGCGGCAACGGTGGATACTTTTTCATTCATGTTTCTAGTATTTAGGTGTATTCGTTGTTAGCAAATATACATTATGTATAAAATTGAGCTTAAACTTAAAACCTATCGAGAGATAAACTACTGATCCGATTTAGATGATTTTTTGTGTAGGGCCTTGAAATCGTATTTCGTTCAAACAGTTTCAATTAAAACACATAACATGTATTGACCCTGTATACGTTAGAAATGTGCGTTTTAAAAACATACACTTTAAAAAATTTATTTTTGCTATGACACGCTTCATTTACCAATATAAAAAGTGACTTTGTATATACTTAGAAAAATCATTGTAGTTGAAGATTTAATTTCTCTTCTAGTAGCGACACCTACAGGAATGTAGGGAAAACATGATGCGTTCAACACCCTAATGCAAAGCTTACTTGGGCGGGCGGGAAATATGTTACTCCAATGCACGCTAGATGTCGCTTTATATAACTGTAAAATAAAAGAAAAACTACAAACAAATACGATACAAAAGAGTACTATATAAGAGTTTACAAAACATTACACCGTGGGTTTACACTTATTTAATAATAGTTACTTATTTAATACTTATTTAACTTCATAGTAAATAAGAGCTAAATTATTATTATTTTTTTTTGTATTTATTCTGATATGAATGTATACCTAGTTCAAATTATAACCTAATATAGTTTACAGTAGTTTTATATAGTTTAGTTTATATAGTTTTAGATATAGTTTATAACTATATTCGGACTATCTTTTATTAGCCTGAAACCGGCCGGTAGCTGGTTGGTATATAAAAAATAAGTATTTTAAAAATAGAATATGAGGGATGTAAAAAGATTTTATAGAAACATAAAATGACTCAAACAACGTGATGTACTTCCTTTTAAAAAAAATCTATAAGTAATGTTACGTTGAATAAGTAAAAACCTTGATTTTGCGAAAATATTATTTTGTATGACATTGAAAGAAAATAAAGATTTTTCAATATAAGGGTACCACGAATAACGAGAAAAGGCATTGTGCCCGCCAATAAAATAGAACTAGTTTTCGTTTAACAATGGGTTCTTTTCTACTACAAGCGTTATTGTTGATTCATGACCGTTACTTATCCGGTAAGCGAACAAAGAGGTTTGAGATTAAAGTTTAACAATTCCTTACTTTACGTGTTGTACATTTTAAGTAACACAGAATGGTCGCATTTTTAATTTCGTATTCTTGTACAAGATATTACAATTAATATTCATCTACAGTATATACTACTGTTCTAAAGGTTTTTGTTTCCTTGATCTTTGTTCATTTGCAGATCCAATCTGCAAACTGTCTGTAAAAATACGGGTACAATTCCATATTCTTTATTAATAATACCTTACTTCGGCGTCTTCGAAGTTCCGGAGAGGACCCAGTTATCAAATTGTTTGTTTGTTTCGCGTTTATTGAAAAATGTTTAGTTTTTTTGCGCAATATAAAGTTGTATAAATACTGACATCATACCTGAAGGAATTAAAAAAAAGATCAACGAAATCAATTCAGCGGTTTTTGAGATTTGTCCATAGAAATTCATTCAGCGATTCGTTTGTATAAGAGTATTGTAGATATACTTAATTTTGTTTTGTCTGACAAAATTAGTTTTACTTAACATTTAACGCGCTATAGGTGTGTAAGATAAAGAGATTACTTTTTGCTTATAGTGTAATCCTCTTACAGTAGTCTTTTGTCACTAGTTCGTTTTGTACAAGGTTATGCCTACCGTCTAATCTCCAATAGTTTTATTGACTGAAATAATAACACAATGCTTAAGGCCAAATACTCAGACTTTACTCATTTTAATTGAAACATTTCAAACTTTTTATCGCTTTATATTATAGACAGACTCGAGTTTGAAATTAATACTTTAAAGCAGCGTTTCTCAAACTGGGGTACGCGTACCCCTAGGGGTACGCCAGAAGATCGTAGGGGGTACGCGAAGAAAATCACGTAATGGCGGCTAGATAGGAAGAATATCAAGAACTCTCACGCGAGGCGGTGTATTTATTTTAACCCTCGCAAAAACATTAAGACCGTACGTAATGTGTTTTTGTGAGAGTGGATTTTACACATCATTACGATAAAAATGAAATATAAAAATCGACTTAATGCCAGGTTTTATAAGGTCGAGATAAATATTGACCGAAATAAATTCAGAAAAAAAGGTTAAACCATTAAGTTGTGTTTCTCCTCGGCTAAATGTGTTTTATTCTAAAAGCTCGATTGTGATATTTTTGGGCCTAAAATTGCGCCCGTCATTAGAGAAGTACTGGTAGGTATATCACTGCGTTAAGGGAGGCAAAGAATCGTTGGGAGTGACTTGCAAGACAGGTATATTTTGTAAGTGGGCCAGGTACCATCCTGGTCGAGGACACTGAGGGACGTATATTGCAAGGTTTCACGGGGTTCGATGCAAGGACCGCTCCTGCAAAACTTCGCAAACATTCTGTGCATCTCGATTCTGAGAGTCAAACATCCGCTGGTATTAGCGCCACCTGCTACGCCGACAATAGATTGCTGCTCGGATCGATTATAGGCTCGCTGAGTTCGGAGTCGACATCGTCATCGCAAATATTTGTGAATTGTGTCTTTGGACACATGACCGATGGGGTAGAGACCGCCCAGTCTGCAGACTATTCGTTTTGGTGGCTCAAAATCAGCCCAAGATGGTAGTTGGAACTTTAAAAAGCGCTTCAAGCTTTTGACTCTTGGAACTTACGCCTATCTCCGTGGAAAACGGAACGGGCATAATTTTTTTTGTTGACGCAGGGTAAATTTACGAATCTGGTAGTGTCCAGGGCGTGATGCTGGCAATTGTACGCCGCTATTCTTCGGAGTATAGCCTTCTCTCTTGGAGAGTCTGGGGAGTCTGGGAGTTCGTCTGTCTTGGGAGCTTGAGGTGTGGGTGCTGGCCAAGGTCCACGCGTTGACGCCCGCAGGACGCTCGGTGAGGGCCCTGCGGTAGAACAGGGGAAGACGGTCCGGCGCGAGAGCTGCCGTCGTCCAGCACTGGGCGGCGGAACTTGCCACTTCCACGTTTGGCTCGAGAATTTTGGACGCGCTACCTCTCTTTTCATCTGGTGCAGGAGCGCAGGAAGATGACCCTCTCGCTGCTTTGCTCCGTAGACGGTGGAGAGAAGGGAGAAGGCGACAGTACGACCGGCCACTCGCCGAGGGGCGTACGGGACTCTGCTGTAAAGGCAAGCCGTCGTCGGGCGGGGACTGGACGTAAAGGCTAGGCCGGATGGTCCCCTCCATAAAGACGAAGTGGAAAGTGCCCACTAAAACTCCTGCCCTGGATCGCTTTCACATGCGCATTAGCCATCCCGGAGTGCGTTGCTCCCCTCGACGCCAGCGTAGCTCGTCTCAAGAGGTCGAAGTATGATCATACCCTCCCCACACCTCTCGCTGGTGCGTACGCCGGCAGTCTGGGACCATATCAAAACTGCCGTCAACCTCGTGGCCGTATGAAACAACGCGTAAAACTCCCATCGCACGAACCCACAGTCGGAGGGAATGCCTTATTTATTCTGCTCCGGGTAGTGAGTAGACCTTAGAGGCCGAAGACCAGCCGTGGGTCATCTCCGCCACCGGGTTGGACTTTTCCCGAGCCCATCCTGCAGTCTCCTTGACCATGATGGTCTCACAGAAAAAACTACGGCCTCCCACGCCGATTCCATGTGAAGCATCGCCGACACGATGCCCGCAGGGAGAAATTTCGCCTGATTTACTGGACCAAGACTTACCTCTCTACGATTCACTCGGGCCACGCTTCTTTACACAGATATTCTCCAAAACTATCGCGACCAGTTAGCATCTGCATAAGATGGAAAGTCGGTCGTCGGTTTCTCCACATTCAGACCTCGAAGGCCGGCAGGATCGCTCCCATTAAGAGTTCATGCGCGTTCCGATCTCCACGGAGACGGGCGCTTAATTTCTTGCGTTGTGAGACCTCTTTGCTACTCTACCTCTTACATACCCGATCTCCTCCCCAGAACTCATATCTACCTATTTCCCCTGCGTAAAGATAATAATTGGCAAAGTGCATGCCGAGTCATGCACGTGTAGAGCTCCGTTGCTCTCCGTTATAAGATGCGAACTTTCATAAAACATGATTCTTAAAATGTTACTTTGGCCGTCTATTTTCAATTTAATATTAGACCCAACGTAGCTGTGATTCTCTTTTACATTAATTATGTGACGGTTACTGCTTTCGTGATTTTTCATAATTTTAGACTAATTCTAAAATTATGAAAAATACCCCCTACGGTAGAAGTAGGGGGAAGGGGAGACTTAGTAGGAGTAGTGGAGACAAAAAAAACATTTTAAAGCTTAATATTTTGGAAACGGCTTCTCAGGCAAAAACAATAATTCAAGGCAAGGCTAAGGGGTACGCTGAGGTCTAGAAGCTTCATCAGGGGTACGCGGGCCCAAAAGTTTGAGAAACCCTGGCGTATCTGATGCATTTTAGTGACGACTCCACTGTATTCAGGGCGGTGGCGGTATATCAATATCAATTGGATAACGTTTTCTCGACTTTATATCATACTCTTCATTCCATATTTAATTCCTGTACTTTCTTCCTGCAGAACTCCCGAGTCAAATGTAATAAATTTGTTGTAAGGACTCCGATGCATTAGGGATAAATCTGACTATGTATTATTCAAAAACGAGATCATAAAGGGATTCCATTGTGAATTGTCGTAATGTCTATTAATTTATACAATTTACTTGATGTTTCATTGTTATTTATTATGCACTTGGAATTTAATTATATCTTTGTATTGAATTGTAAAGAAACCACTTTAGTTTAATGCGACAAGCCAGCTGTGGTTTTATGAACTCTATAAACTGACTATCATTAACAATCCTAATACAATTTAACGACTTGATACATTGATAATTGTAGACTGTTTAATGCCGTATTACGGTTTGTTAATAAGTGCGAAATATAATTCAAAGGTACTTCGACTACTTATTGTTAGTTTGAGAAATTAATTTTCTTCTTCTGTACAATACACTAAAAAGAAAAAATCAAAAATAGAAACTGAACTAAAAAGTGATATGTATATGAGTTTATGAATATTTTTAAGAAATATTTTGGCGCTAAATGGTTTTATCTGTCATAAGTGTCATAATATAAGCCTCCTTTGTCAATCGTATTAAAAACCGTCACGTGGAACTGACAGATTTGTAGAGAAATCATAAGCTGTTAAAACCATACCCCATGATTTGGCTATAATTAAATATTGATATAAAAACGCACATATCAAGCGTAGCGATTCCTAATTTACCCGAAAAACCTTCCCGTCACCCTGACCGCTGTCCGATGTGAGAAATTCAAGTTGCAATTCGGCGCCTATTGTATAGGAACAAAAGCGTGTGATGCTTTAATAACACAGGTGCATCGAAACTTCGGCGTCCTGCGGGGCGGCTACGTGACCGGTTTTATTTCACGCCATTCTCGACTTTGATAGCGATCATTTTCCATAATTGTCGTAAAGCTGGCGGACTATTTTTCCGTGTTTTATCTTTTACACGCCTTTTCTATTGCTGTTTTATTAGTTGTTCCGACCCACGTTTCATTAATGCGAATCTAATTTGGGTTTTAATGCTGTTATTTCTATTTTGTCGGGGCTTTTGTTGTCGGTCCTTTATCGTTATATCGGTTATAAACATAAAATGCATTGAGCGCTATTGTTACTGTGCGGCTGACGGTGTTAGAAAAAATATTGCGTTTGCTGTGGACGTTAGTTGAACGCTACAATTAACTTCTTATTCAATTCAATTCGCCAATAATTGAAGAATTGAATTGAATAAGAAGTTAAAAGTGGATGAAATATTAAAAAAATATATAATAATGTGGTGTTTAAACATATGTGCATCATCTTTTTGGTAAACCTGCATTTTTTATTCGTCCCATTTAGCATACAAGACCTTTTTTACAGTTTTTTTTCTGATTCATTTAAAAATTCTATAACACAATAACAGTTTTCAAAGTTTCCTTGAAATTCCATTGCTATGAATGTTTTTAGCACAAAGAAAGCCATGCTTTGTACATTTGTTTGTCCTATTGTTTTGATGTAATCTGTCTTCTTTCTTTTAACAACAATGGACAAAAGATATTAAGGTAACAGAAAAAAAATGTCGCTTATTACGGCATACCTCCTAATTACGTCACAGTTCACAATGAGATAATTATGTTACGTAGTACTTCTTGTTATGTAAACATTAGAGAGATTTTTTGTATCATAAAAAGTGTAACACAATAAAAAGTTTTTGAAATCAATGGGACTTCTGGTTATGATAGTTTGTAGATTCGATAATAATATCAATTCAAAAGCTGAAATACCTGTTCCAATTTCCAAACCTCGAAATGAAGTAAAAAAGCTTAACATAGTTATTTCGTCAATAAACTGGCAGGAAATATTTTTGATCCCGGGAATTGAAAGTGTTTTGAGAGAATAGTCATAAAACTCCAAATTCAACGCTCGCGCTAACGAACTCGCTGGAATAGCAGTTCGTCATACATTTAATTGACCTATTTCGTTTACCCATTTATTACCTACACAGGGAGAGATAGGATTTAAATGATGTCGCTGTAGCGCTACATCGAACTTTAATGTCCAACATTTTAAGTTTAAACGACTTCTAGGTACAATAATATCTATTTTCTTCCAACCGTAATGCGACCATTATTATTTAACTATACAACTTAAAATAGACAGCATTCCGATGAATATTTCAAGGAGCTGTCACGGTTATAGCTCGCGTATATTCAATGAAGGAGCAATTTAGAATTCCAACGGTAGTCAGTGCGGGCTAGATGTGTAAAGCAAATAAAGGAATGCTCGAAACTGAAGGTAATAAAGAGGAGTAAAAGAGAATCATCCCGGAGCACGTACGGCAATTCGTTCTAATAGTCGCGGCCGACAAAGGCCGTTCTACATTCTGACATTGTTTTGTTAGGACGTACGCTGGGCAATGCAAAACTCGCCACCAAAACGTTAACGCTCCGCACACTCGTGGCGCCCGTTTTTTTTCGTCGTAAACGTGGGGGGCGATTTCAAGTGGCTCCCGTAATAATTAATGACGGATCGCAGGCGGTTGTTTAACGTCACACTGTTTTGGTAACAAATTGTAATGAATCGCTCCCCTGGACCTCACACTTTGAATGTCAACTGGATTACGTCATCAGCGCGGATTGCGTTTATTACTCATGTTTGCCGTTAACATCAATTTTTATAACTTAATTTACGAAAGAATTTTGTTGTCGGTGTAAATAAGCTGTTATACTTTGATGTATACAATCCTGTGTTTTTATACGTCAGGAGCAAGGCCTAGGACATTTACTAAAAGTACCCAGTGTTCGTCGTTGACGTTCAGTATACATTAATGCGAGCCAAGCTATTTGCCGAGCCACTAAAGAGTGTTTAAAAGTAAAAGATAGCTTACAACAATCTAATTTGAAACATTCTAACAAAGTCGGTTAATAGATTTTGAAAGCATTTGTAAACAAACTCAATTTCTATTTGTAAAATAAGTGAAGATGATTGATTTACGACAAAATTACTATGGGATAAAAATTATTTGAAGACATTTCCTGTTCACGAAATGATTTCGGCTCTAGTAACGAGTAAACCGTGTCTGATAAATAATAGACAATTTGTAACTATCACTTTTTAATGGACCCATTAAAATAGCGCTGCGGTTAAGACGGTGCCGTAATATTTTGGCGATCGTGTGGCATTTTAGCGTCGTAACATATGTCTTGCGGTCGAACGATTTGATGTGAATAGTTACAGATACTATTGCAAGGGAATCGATCACTTATTGTCGACTACACTTTATTTCCAGGAAGAAATGATTCATAATATCGTGCGCAATGTTCTAAAAGCAAATTATGAAGACACCGGATTTTTTTGGATTCTTTGTTCAAGATAAAGATGCTATTGAGAATTTGTTTAACAGAAAAGTATCATTTTTCTATTGTCTTTAGAATAATCTTCGGTCCTTTCACTCTCTGCCGCTTTTGTTTGTTTTATTAATTTTGTTTAAATGTTACGTAAGAATATTAAAGATCTCTTTCTTTAAAAATTTTCGTTTAAAATGAATTTTAAAAAATAATTACCTACTAATTGTATAAAGTTTCATATTAATTTTTAATGATAAATTAGGTATAACGAAATTAAGATTAATTAATTTTAGTAAAATGAAAATTAAATATGACACATTTGCGATTATATTTTAAAGTGAGCTTTATTGTAGAACTGTGTTTGGTGTATTTTATAAGGTTTATTGAATGTGTGAAAGTTCTATTTTCTTTATTAGCACTCAATGTCAATACATCATCCGAATTACCCTGATCCCAATAATTCGATAATAATATAATAAAATAATAATCGCCGTCCTACCGTTTATTAAATTGTGACTGAGGATGTCCATCTTATTCTCACAGTATCAACTAAGTAGTTGTCCCAGAACTTGGCAAAGACATTAGTGTCATATTGCTTTTGTCACGTGTGGCATTTTTTGTCGAAACTGTCCCTTTATGTGTCGTCAATCTTAATTTACGTTTACAACTTCTTTAAATGTTTTACTTTAAGTAAATCTATCATCTTAGGTACAATCAAGTTAAAAGTTAGAACGTTGATATTAACAAATTTTTTAAATTGTTTTTGGTAATAAACATTTAACTTTGATACAAAATTATTTCAAGTATATAAATTTGATAAAAAATTAGTAGGTATTTTAGTAATCATTAAATAAAAATAAAAACATTACTATAGTTGCTTGGCTTGATTTGCATATTGTGTTATATTTATCTTGAGAACTTTATTCATTTACGAAATAATTTTGTTTTCGTTTATATTTTTAGTCACTCGCTTAAGTAATAATG
Organism: Junonia coenia; assembly: GCA_018235105.1. Classification (NCBI taxonomy): domain Eukaryota; kingdom Metazoa; phylum Arthropoda; class Insecta; order Lepidoptera; family Nymphalidae; genus Junonia; species Junonia coenia. The sequence goes on along the minus strand of DVWM01000486.1, from coordinate 977 downwards.
TAAGTATGTAAACATTTCGTTATCCGGAGGAAATCTGCAACAGCCGGATGCTCAGAGTTTAATTAAAGTCACTCGATATTATCGACGTTAACATTTAAAAATAATGAAACAAATTCAACGAGAAATCCTAGTTGAGGTCGTTCAGTTTCAAACATGTTGAACCGAACTTGCAAACTTGAGATCTCCTGCGTCGAGTTTAGTATCTGGGTTACGTTGCTAACTTACTAGGAAATGTAAAGTAAGAAAATTTGAAATCGGAGTACGTATGAACAGAATCGACTGTTACTAGTTACAGGAAATTTTGATCATTTTTTTTGTATAAAAATTAGGTAGCTAGATTTGAAACCAGGTAAGAAGGAAAATAACAAGCGTCTTCTGGTCTTAGTTTACCGGTTCTCGTTTGTTAGACAATAAGAATAAAATAGTGTGACTACTTTTACTGTGTCAACACGCGTCAGAAACGTATCGCTTTCATACATTGAGTATGGTTATAATCGCTATTTCCACGTAATATGATGCTGCGTCACAACACACTAGTGTTTCTTATTCTAGATTTCGTCTCTTTACACGCGTAGTAGTCAGTGGGCTAAGTTCTATCTCAGTAGATGATTCATATTCATGGTGAGTGTTGCTGATGTCGGAAAGTTAAAAATTAGTTCATTGTTCAATATACAGGTCTCGTAAATCAGCAAACCTCGCACGTGCGAATGCCTTTTGTTTGAAGTACAACAAACATTTGGTAATTTACAAAGGGCTTTTGTCTTAACGTTTGAATAAGCTCTGTATTGTCGTTAGGACTAGTCTAGTGAACGGACAGCACGATATACCTTCTAATGGGTATGTTCCGAAATACGGTCCAACATACTGGCTAGAACATAATATATCGACGTCGCGACTTGACCTTTTTTAACCCCCGACCAAAAAAGAGGGGTGTTATAAGTTTGACCGCTATGTTTGTCTGTGTGTCTGTGTGTCTG
>DVWM01000485.1:0-10375 GCA_018235105.1 Junonia coenia | reverse complement strand
CGCGTTCCATTTATAAGCAAGTTCTTGTACAGCTTGTCTAGACTTGTCTGATACATCACATTAGATACATATTAATATTATTAATAATAGTATTTATTCTATGTAAAATTATGTAAATAACAGTTGTATCTTGTTTTCCCACCACATCAGACACTATTTATTAAGACTCATTGTACATTTTATGAATCAATCTATGTATTTATTGCTAATACGTACGATTGTACATATGTATATAAAAATTATGCCAATGAAAGAAATTTAAACGAATTTTATTTTTGTGAGACAACTTACAACCAACCAACAAAGTTAATGAGGCGAGAAAGGTCTATCAAATAGGTGTGTATAAAATGGCACCTGTGCAACAATTTATACAAGAACAAGAGGTGATTTTTCCAAAAAGACTATTCTTCTGCCTCCCTTATTAAGTCATATACAAGGTATAGGACTCATCATTATTCTATGTTAGTTTATAAAGTATATTAATTCATGTGTTTGTTATTAAACAAGCGTAGTGTGAAACCGGCCACCTGCTAGGGAAAGTCGCGATTTGTCAACGCGTTGTCATAACAAGAGTCACGTAACGCGTCGCTGCTTGTTTTGATTAAGGGATCATTACGTATACAGGTTTCAATCAATTGGATAACATTTTCTCTTATATGTTGTAAAGACTAATACGAATTGATTACATTTCTGCATGGAAGGCTTATTATAAATTTACTGCCGCTGTCTCTTGCTGCCTGCCGCCGATAACCTTTAATTTACTTTTAATTGTATAATTTAATACAAATCATAAACGTCATCAGTTCAGTGATTTAGTGTTTAAAACCCTAGAGAATAGTCCGGCTCGTACAGGACCAAAAACTACACTATAGCCTTTATTATCGTTTTAGTACATTCTTGACAATTGATTTCTATTTCTTATTCTGAATCATGAGCATAGCTTTGCCTAATTAGCCCGCAGGTCTAAATGTTAACGAAACTAAAACCCTAGTGTGATCAAAACAGCATAATCAATAGCAATTTTCACTTGTTACCGTAAACATCGATGATAAACAAGCTCCGCGCTCGACTTTCCCCGCTTACAAGTGGGCGAGGCTGGAACGAGCTGAATAAATCCAGTATTGACTGATTTATTATGATTACGAACGGTAAGAGAAATTGTTTTTGTTTTAGGCTTATTAACAATTGAATTAGGTTTGATTTTGTTCCTGGTGTTACGTGTAACGGGTGTTCCGTTTGATGGTGTTATTTTTAATAGACTTATGAAAGGGTTTTCAAAGTTCTTTGGTTTTTAGCAAAGGAAGGTAATCATTTTAGCGGTTATGCTTGTATAGCGGGATTCGGGATAATCTTAGAACCTTTACTAAATTTTGTCCAGATGCTAAAAATACCTCCAATTTAGTTGAGATAAAGAGATCAATCATAAAACTCTTATCTGGTATTAAAAGTTTTTCTTCAGAAGATCTTACTTCAATTATCGATGAGTTTTATTTTCTTGGTGCTAATTTTTAATTGTTTTTGTTACAGGTAAGAAATGAAGAAGTTATGAAGAATCTATTTCATTCGATCACATAAAGAATCCTTGTAAGTACAAGTACAGAGCTTAATAGTTTATATTCTGATAATTTTGATTCCGATGAGATGGGACAAAATTTAATATCCTTTGTAAATGTATTAGATGACAAAGCATAAACTATTACATATAGAAAAAAATGTATTTACATAAGTCATATAAACCGTGCCTTCAAATCCAATTCATATTAGATTTAATTTGATATAATACATTATGCTACAAGTATTAATATGAGTTAACCTATTTTTAAAAGTCACTGAAATGGCAATCGGCAGTTATAATCATTGTTACACTTCCTTTGGTTTTTATGTTTCCTTAATCGTATTTTTTATTTATTATTTTAAACCTAATCTTTAAAAAACTTGGACATTGAAATTGATCTTTAAATGTCAAAATGTATAATTACTATACGTTACAAAAAATATTATCGCATTAAAATGGGACAAATTTTATAACATTATTTTTGGCTGTGGCCTTGAATATTTGATTGAATATTAATTAATTTTGAATATCAATTGCATATCTGAACACAGTAATTAAATATTGTAATTACTTCTACTGTCTTGTGATATCTGTTACCTTATTTCAAATTCTACTTTTTTTAATACATACTTTATTTTTTACTTTTGAAAAATAACTTTTATCTGCCTTAAACGTAAATAAACATCTGTAACTAGTTTAAGATTTTTCGACTTACAGTCTTTTAAAAATCATGGCAAAGAACTATAACGGGTACAATTCGCTGAGCGGAAAAATAACTTACATATTAAATAACAAATGTCCAATTTGTTTATATGAATAAATTTCTTTTGTCTATTAATATATTTGTCAATCTTTCACAAAACTTTGTCTAGACACAAACTAATAACATTCACAACATCAAGATTACAAATACGCTAATTATTACAACCACAGCGATGAAAAACAAAATCGATCGAGCCTGTAGGTGGCACACTAAAAACACTGCACTTTTTAACATCGAGTAAAAACATTTAATCTCTCATCTGGTAGTTAATCTATTGCAGTTAATAATGGATCCTCTACATTCTACAATAATCGACTCCCTCGAGCGATCGGCTCACAATCGCTGACTTTTTGTCAAATCACTGTTTTTAGTAGGATGCTAAAAGTAAAAGTGTGGAATTTATTGCGTCTGTTCAGCGTTCGATTTTTCGCTTGCGTGTAGGCAAGCGTGACAAGCGAAAATATAGCGCTTGGATCCGCCATTGTCGCTTAGTGTTAACAATTAGCGTTTATTGGAAACAAAGTGTGTGTTTTTGTTGCTTTTATCGCTTTTTATTGCTTGGTAGTTCTAGTTGGAAGTTTTGAGCGCTCAGCGAGTTTGTAGGCGTAAAATTTATGGAAATGCTTAGCGTAATGGTAGATTGTGTTTTGATTTGTGTACAAATAAATACTTGAATATATAATTTAGTCTTTGTTATATCTATACACAAACCTAATTTAAGATTCTCAAATGTAGACAGACACCCGTTTTAGTGTATGCCTTGTACGAAAAAAAACTTATAAAAGCCAATTGACGGTAAAATATTGTAAACTAAGCGCTTACCTTGAATGATACATTTGCAATTTACAAAATTTGAGGATTTCCGTACTCCTTAAAGAAGCTATATCTATCTCTTTTTTTTTTAAGCAGCTCAAAGCTATTAGGTACTTATAAAGCAATATAAATCAATCCCTAGCAAAAGTATTGAAATCGTTTCGGCATCAATTCTAATTAGTTTACTACCGGTTATCGTTCTGGTTCATTAATTGATTTAATATCGACTCGTTACAGTTTTTTATTATAAATAATTTAACATATCCGCAATAGATTCGTGTCTATTTCGTTTTATTCGAGTTTTATTTGAGTCCTTATAATGTCACTTTTATTTATAGCGAGTTGTTGCAATCACATCGTCTATAAGTAGTTGAAGATACGTTTAGTAACATTAGAAAAAGTACATCTATCCATTGAAGTAACGTTTAAATTTGAGATAATTATTCTCTTAGTCACAATTCCGACAATTTCAGATTTCGAAAAATACGCATTTGTATGACTCATAAAAATCACCCATGGAGATGCTTAAATTGGAATTTTGCTTTAAACTAATCCCAACCATATTCCCAGAGTACTATGGATCATAATGGTATATATAATATGCTCACGTGTTAAATATAATTCATACTAACGTTGATATATAAAAGGTAATAAATAATAAATACCCGCTAGGTCACCTCCAAATTACTGGCCACGTAATCTGTTCTACTTAACCGCAAATCTCTTTAATCGAATAAAAAAACGCTAAATCAACATTCATCCTCGATTCGATTAAATCATTCGAGTTTGTAAATAATCGGTCTGATAATATCGATTTGAATGAACAGTGCCGTGACTAAGGCGAGGTTTCACTGTTGATTGTTTACTTTTATCGAATCGGAAATCCGTAGCTCAAATTACAAGTTCACGAATTCTGGTCAAATTTGGGACGTCCACTTTCGCTACTAGAATTGCAATATAAAAACGTATCTATTACGGAAACTATATAATGTACGCATTGATATATTAAACTTTAAATGTATGACCCAAAATTGAACCTTGATGTAGTCCAAAGCTGAAGTTGCGGTAGCTTCAAATCACAAATTTTTACACATTTCTGTTATTCTAGTACATAATAGCCTTAATGGACATTATTTGTCATTCTTTCGGCTATAGCGCTAGACTGTTATCCAACAACTCCAATCAATTAACGATGATCCTAAAATAATAAAAACAGAGAAAATAAATACTTTCGACAAAAATACCGTAGAAAGTAACTCGATTGCACGGTGCTTTTCTATAACCATTTTCGTCAAGACATCAAACGAGTGACCAATACAGGTAGGAAAAGTGAAGAAAAAAGGGAAAACTGCCTGATTTGTGAGAGTTAATGAGGAACGTGTTAGTCACCAAGTTTCTAATGTTTGTTTTAATTAATTCCATTTGATGTGGTAACGTGTTTAGTAGTTGCGACTCCATCTGTTAACTTCAGGTTTTGGATAAAAAGTCACTCTTTTTTGCTTTGATATTTGTTAAAACATTTTTTCTGTCAGTTTTTGTTTTGTCTTAATTCATCGTTGGTTGTTACAATCAGGTGCTCCAATCAATCTATGTATGTGTGGCACTTATAAATTCTCAAAATGATGTATCTATTCGCCTTAAACGACTATGGTGGTCTGTAATATATAAGAATTTATAGTACAAACGAGATTTCTGCAAGATAGGCAAACAATAACATAGTTTTATTTTAGCGTATTTAGTCACGAAAGAGAACCTTTCCTCTATTCATATTTAAATATTGTAAAATGTTAACAGTTATTAGCGTTCCCTGCTAAATTTAGTTTAGTCTTCAAACTATACAGACAGTATAGAGACAAGCTCTTTTTGACACCATGATTCGATTTCGCTGATTCCATAACCGCTTTCTAAAAATACTTGTCTTCGGAATTTCAACTTAGATTTAACATACCATTTTTTACCGCACTTTATAATTTCTCCAACCACACTTCTCGTATCATTATTTTTTTCGGCCTTTGTGTTTTTATATTATGCAGTTGCTGGCCGAGTGATGTACGTAATTTTGGTAATGAGGCTTGATTTTAAACATTACGCATCATTATCATATTTTTCATAATAACGCTTGCTGTGAGGTCCTTCAATTGAAATGTAATGTCGTTGTAACAGGTAGTGGTGTATCATTTACAGTTTACAGTGAATATAACTGCACCAGTCTTAGTACCTAATTAGCTTATTACATACTCGTAATCACAAAAATATTTCTTGACGCTTTATTGGGTGTTATTTTTTATCGAAGCGGTTGTTTATTACAAACGAAACTGTTTCAACAAAATCAGCCTACTTGTCATACATACAACACCTTATAATCGTTTAATCTTAAGCGTTAAGTAATAAATATTCAGAAGACTCCACGCAAAATAGCTTCACCTGACACAATTCTTAACCACTTTTAATAAACGCTTAGATGAATTAATTTTTGGAAATGTTTATTACTTTCTTAGAGTGCTTCAACAACTTGTTTCAAATGTTAACACCGTTATCGCTCTGTACAGTTTATCTCACGTCTTAAATCTTAGATTAGATTTACATGTAAAATATCTTGACTTAGCATATTTTAGCCGGCGATTAATCAAGTCGAGGAAATCGAACCTGAGACTTCGCGGCCGGACTTAATCCGTCCTCTGCGAAACTCAAGAACCGTTATCCGTTTGCGCTTGCGCATGTCAAGATATGATTTATAACTTATTCATAGTGAGTGACTTGATGGCTATACCGTTGGCTGTGTAGGCAGGGCTTCAATGTTTATGTGTCCTTTTGAAAATAGCTTCTTAATAGTGCCAAAATGTTTAACTAACTGTACAGTAGATTGTTTAGTATTAAGAAGAAAATCTTCAGTCAGTAACTGAAATCAAAAACTCCACATCTGAGGCAGTCGGTGAAGTTTGCGAATACGTAATCAAATATAGTGATTTGCCAAAAGCAATAACAACAAATGAAGCACGGAAAAAATAAAACCTACTTGAAGACAAATTAAATTCTTATTAGCAATTTAGAATCAAATATTCAACGCATGATGCAAGTTCTAATGTATATTTAAATGCATTACACGTCAATTAATTTCATCCTTAAAAGGCTCATATATCATTTCGAGCATCAGACACATAAACACGGGGTCATTCCGGGTCATTCCCTGCACCTCAGACGAATCTGACCTAGAAGGGTCGCAAATTAGATACCTCGCACTCTTACTGAATGCAAAGCACCATTTAAGCTCGCATGTCTGCAAACAATTACCCTCGACCGTTTTAATGTTCCCTCATTACAGCCTGGAAAGCAGTCGTACAATTTGACAAAATTGTATCTGTCCCTCGCGTGCACGCCTTTTGCAACTTTGTCGAAATGAACACCCGGCCGCTTTAAAATGGGTCGATCAAGATCAATGACCCTTTCGTATTACATCAGATATTGCCATCAATAAATGCTGTGTTTATTGTAATGATTTATCGAGTGTCCGAACGGCTTTAGCGTAAATGTTTATAACCTCGATACGAGTGCGGAAACTGATTTCGTTTGATGGCAAAAAGTAGCGTGTTTATGGAGTGTGGAGTTTTGCTTTATAACATGTTAAATGTTTATCTCCGTCATTTTTAAGATGTAATACATTTAGTTTATTTGCACAAAATAGCTTTTGCTGCTAATGTGATAATTTCTTAATTATATTAATTTGAAATTGTGATCGAACAACTGTTATTTTGTGTCAAATTTCTGAAAAAAACTCAACTAACACTTAGTCACGGTATAATTATTTCCTGCTCAAAAAAGGACATTTTCAATTTCAATGTTACTTTCAACTACAAGAATGCGACATTTAGAAGCAAAAAATTCCTAATGGCAAGACAAGAGAGGCATAAGAGAGAAGTCAGACACTATCATCACCATACATATCACCATAAGTGTTGTAGCCGAGGGGATTAAGTGTGAAAATACATTCACGCCATACTAGAGTCATTGCCCCACAAGGGCATTGCTGAAACAATCGCTGGACGGTATGTGCATGACAATGAGCCCTACGCGCCCTTCGCGGTCCGCATCTCAATAGATCCTGGACCTGGGAACGAGAAGTATTATCCAGTCCCATGTATCAGAGGAATTTAAAAACCCTCGTTGAAATAAAATTGTCCTACTACATACACTTTACTTTGTGGCTTACACGATCAAAAGCCTTTCGAAAATCTACACCAAATTAGAACAGATGGTCAATTCTATCCAAAGAATTACCAAATAAATATAGCTTGTATCCACTATTTTATTCAAAAGCCTAATAAATTATAATTAATGTTAATAAAATGGTGACATAATTAAACTCGCTTACCACGTACTTATCCATTTGAAAAATGTTAAAAATAAATTAAGCTTTGAGCCTGTCAGATAATCTATGTCCATAGGTAATTTATAAAACACCTTACGTAATACCGAGAATACAAATGACATATTTTAACTTTCTCTCGACACGATATAAAAATATAGATTTATATTGTATTTATTATATATCAAACACGCCTCTGATCCACCCAAAAATCTTATCTACCAGATAAAGAGAATCACATAATTTATTGAGGGTATTATTGACTTTAAATTCATGTGACATAAAGGTTATTCTTCTATGATGTATTAAATTCTTTTAGGCGTATACTATTGGTGAGACTTGGGTCAGCTGATGTCAAGTAAGATTGGGTTACGTTTGTGGGAAAACTAACTTCTTAACACTTATTCATAAATATCATTTTGAGGTGTTTAACAGTAATTTGTAATTTTCCTCGAAAGCGGTCATAATTTTATGCGGTAATTTAATGTTTTATGCATTATGGTAATAAAAGGCATTATAATGTACATTTCGCAATGAGATTATGCCATGTGCAAGTTTATGATCATGTGAGATTTGTTTAAGATCACTATCTTATTTCCTGTCTGCGAGAAATTTAGCAAGTGTTGCTGAATCTTGTGGAATCTGGGGTTCTTATATTCTATATCGGTTTCAGTATAGACTTTAGATCTTTCGACCGATACGATTAATATAATTAAATTACTGGTTTCCCTTAATCATATCCCTTTTTTGAAAGATTCATTCAAGAATAACTAACCCCATATATTCTACCTAAAACTTTAAAGAACTGGAGCTAAATCATGTTACACTTTGGACATTTTTCTCGGTATGGCATTAAAGAAAGCAGAATTGATCAATAGACTATAATTAGGCAGTGAGTTAGTGACGCATCACCGTGGTCGTGACTCGGGCCGGCCTTGGCCAATACTTGACCCGGGTCAGATTGTTCGGAGTGCAGTACCTAATAGATTTGAAGTCTTCGATTATTTTAACACACACAGAACTCGGAAATGTAAATAGAAAGTGTTTAATGAAGAACCGTCTAACTTTTATGAATCATAGGATTTGATGTCTTATTCTTATAATGTGATGATGAGACCAAAAATTGAAGGAAAGTTTTACTTTTCCGCTAAAAATGATAAAAGGAACAATTAAGTGGATTCCATTTTTTCAACTTGTTCTTCTTACAATGTCTGCGTTATATGGAATACCACAGTTAGATTAGAGAGAGTGGTGTACTTTCCCATCAAAGTTATGTTTGAGTGAAGTTTAAGAGTACAAATAATTCTGACTGTAGTAAATTACAAATGTATCCCGTTCTATGCTTTAACAGAAAGTCATTTTAGTCATGTTGATGTTTTCCGTCGGTTTTTCTGTTTGGAAAAATACCAACGCGGGAACCACGAGCGAAAGTTACCTGTCCTATAAATCGGCGCCGAGTAATTTATAGCTACAATTAATTAGGTTTTTCTATTGTAAATGTTACAATGTTTTAAAGCACTAGCGGAGTTTTTTCCTGTGCCAACTATCGGATTTACGTCGATACGTGCAAGAGCCATTTTAGTTTACACGATCGTAATGAGAGTTTTTATTGGTCACTTCTGTGAAACACAGCGATCAAAACCGACCATCATTTTTCATGATGGCGGTGTAATTTTAAAACTGTCACATGGTCCCTTCGCGATTTGTATCGTCATTATCTCGAGGGTATAAAATTGACGCTATTATACGCTTTATTACTTAAATGATAAGACTTTTAATGCTATGGCCGATAAATGATGGGTCGTTGCTGGTAATGATTGGAGACGAGAAGACGCTTCGTTTTGGCGTTGCGTGAAATTCAATGAATTATTGCAAACCCTTAATAAACAAAGGTGGATTATGTATAATAACAATTAATTTCATTTTTCAAGTGTAAACGTGTTATTTACGAGTTTTGGTGTCTAAAGTAATTGCTTGTTTCGATGTTTTGCGAATATCTTTTAAGTTTTGAATTTTGAATTTATTGGATTATTTGCCATACGTGTGTATTTTATGATCGCGAAATTATCGATAAAAAGTCGCTATAAAAACATGTTGTAAAAGCTTTATCCTAATATATGTGTCCGGATATAATAAGGACATTACTTTTGAGAATTTCGCAAATAATTTAAAATATATTTTTTTCGTTTATTGCAAAAATCTTTTTATGTACCTATATATTGAATACAATATGTCATAAAACAGATAACGTTAAAGTTTTTAACGCACCTTTTAGCGCACCGTTGCGGTGCTCTAGCCAATTAAGCTATGGCCCACACTACCCGCCTTGTCAAAATTCTTTATTCGTCGATTACGTTTTTTCATGTACCTATTTAAAAATGTAGAAAGTTTAAAGCTTAAACACATTATCTACTTACCTACCATTGTTATAAAGAGTAAAAAATAAGTTAAAAACTGGATTGATTTGAAAAATAATATTACCATTAGAATGCTACACTATCTACACATTTATCTGTAATACAATATACACATTTGTCTATAATACAAATCAATTTTTATATGAACAGATATACAAAACAATATTATGGGAAGTTATTCAACTTGGCTCAGAGGATCGCGAAGTGAGTCAGGGTCGACTGCTATACGAACAGACAGACATGTTTAGACGAACTAGAGGCACCATTCATGTACTGTGAAGGTTGTTAATGATCTCTAAGCGTTTATTTTTTAAATATTTATTGACGATGTTAATTAAATGTTTAAAGGTCACTTGTAAGTATTGTAAATATTTTTTATTGACAGCAATGAATATGTTAATGTATTTGTTAATGCGATCTAAGCCCTAAAGGAGCAAGACTATATTTTTACATAAATTATTATA
>DVWM01000484.1:0-10384 GCA_018235105.1 Junonia coenia | reverse complement strand
GCTAGCCAGGGTTTGAACCCGTGACCTTTGGTTAAGATCCACGTGTTCGCACCACTAGGCCATCTCGGCTCACATTACGTACACGACGCGATTAGATTAATACCTCACGTACTGTTGTATTTGTCCCTATAACACATGAAATGATTCCTAGTCATGTCGATGTAATTTCGTTTGACCTTTAATAAGTTGTACTCAATTGGCATTTATTCCTTTGTATAATTTAAATATTCTCTAGCTGACTGCGTTTTAAAAGATTTTTATGTAAACCGTGAGATGTTTACATTTTAACTTCACTAGAAAAAAAGTATTTTATTATTCTTAAATATTAAGGAATATTAATAGTTATAACCAACACAAAAAATAAGTAAATTTGGTAGCATACAAGTAACCTACAATAATGTTCTCATCTTTGTCTCAAAGACTTGACCCAATAAACTTCCATATAAACCTCTAAAAACGAATACCGAAACGAAATAGAGAGGAAAAGCACAGAAAGGACAAATACTCACACAAACGAAATAAGGAATGTATCAAAAGAACGTGTATCCCTGACCGGCCCTAACATGTCTACCAACACTTAGGTCGAGACATGCAGGGTGAGGGCGGAAATGGATTTTCTTTCATATGTAATATTTGTTAGAATTTTCTTAGTTTTATTAGTTATGAAAATAATAATGTCTTTTTCTTTAAATTTAGGTATCAGAAAGCTATTAGAAAAGAAAAGAAGATTAAAACTAAGAAACATAACATTAGATAAGATTTTATATGTCTCATACTTGACTTACTATCGCTTTATATTAAGTTAATTTTATTTATGATTTTCACGCTTACAGATATGATGAATCTAACGATAACGTTAAAACCTATCAATCCTCTTACAGTCGAGTGTATTGGGCGTATTAAAGAAATAAACAATCTATGTGTGAATAACATATTTTATTTTTGGATAATATTTCTTAATTTACTAAATTTGTTTGAACACACTCATGTCAGGACTTATAAGCTCAATTGTATAAGTTATTTTACATAAAATATTTTTTTATTTAGAAGAGTTACAAGACTAAAGCGTATATCTAAAAAATTGAAGCCTACGCTATAAATGTGAATAGTACTGGAAGGAACAACTAAATTATAAAAGACATAACGTTAAAATAATCTAAAAAGAAAAGACAAAACTTACTAAAACATTCAAGTACTCCAAGATCTTACGAAATTGGAAACATAATTCTCATTTAAATACGGAGATCATATTGCCAGTTAAAAGTTTTAATAATGCGTCGAGAAAATTCCAGGATATTTTTAAACTAAAAAGACTCTGAAGGATAAGAATTATTGGAAGTAAGATTTGATTAAGAACAAAATTAGAAAAACTACGAGTTTTTCCTCAGTTTAAGCTTTCCAGCCAACAATATCAATTCTTTGAGTAATTTACGTGTTACTCTTATAATATTAAACAATATTTATTAAGTAGCAAAAATTGACTAACATAAGTATCCTATTAGAACACAAGCGTAAAGGACTACTTATTCGCAATTGAAAAGAGCAATTCGAAAACAACATCCCCTGAATTCATTAAAAGCCACAAAAGAGAAACGGACATGGAACATAAAATCGAATAAAACATCACAAAGGACTCGGGGTAAGATCCACACACCCAAATAAAGGAATGTGGCGAAAGAACGCGCAGCCATGACCGTCCTCAACTCGTCTGCAAGTAGGTCAAGACCCGGCGAAATGGGAAGGAAAATTCCCGTCTATTTACCTGGGGAAACCGTCTGTCGAGCAACGCAATTGAGGATTCTTAGCATAAGTTACATGCATTACGGCTATTTATTTCATGCTCTAAAATTCGGGATCAGATTTTTTTTTTTGCTAATTGCAGAAGACTGGTGGCTGTTTTTATAAATTCACAATAATGAAATCAGTCCATTCAAAGTTGTTAAATCTAATTAACATATGATGGCATATTTGCTAATCCTGGATCTTAGACCACCAGTTTTGTATGATTTAGGAAGTTAGATTTTTTTAGAATTAGCATTAAAAGCTTGTCCCATTTAATTGATTAATCAGAATATAAAACTGACCATAAATATTGGATTACGTGTACATATCAGTACCAACGTCATTACAGCAAAGCTTAGTTGTTTATTTATTATCTTCAGTTCACTAGAAACCCTACCAAGATCTACTATACTGGGAATTTCAACGAATAATGGCTTGTTTGATTTTGTTTGCTTTTCGATAGTTTCTTCGATTCCGACAGCCAATAAAGTTATGTTTATGAGTTTCTATATTCAGACTATATATTTTTTAGGATTAAAACCAAGCTTGCTTTAATTCGTTTGAACGATGCCCTCGCCTATGGGTATATGTCTGTCTGTCAATACAATAAGGAACTAAATTTCGACGTGTTCATGGACGTTTTGTATTATTTTATCTAAGAATACAATAAATCTAGCTCAAAAGACAATACTCAATATATATTTTGGAGAATGAATCACCTTATTCATAAAGTAAAAATACACATACACATATCATATACATAGGTATTATATATTTTTACCTACATGATAATGTTGCTATATCGTGTTTAAGCTGTCTTATAATGAACACATGGAAGTGGCAGATTTCCAAGCAAATTGTGATCGACGTGAAGTTTTTCACTTGAAAACAAACACTCTAAACCGTACGAGCACTACAATCAGCTCGCCGCCAAACAAATCCGAACCTTAACAGCATTACAAACTAAGACACCACCGATCATTGTTCTGCAAATAGCCGACCGGCCTAAGCAATAGGAACTGATGCCAAAACGTAGCAGCCGTCGAATATGATTGCTCCTAATGCGGCGGGCGATAAGGGGGTGAGGGCTAGGTTTGAGAAGGGGAGGGGGGGTTACTGCGTCGCGCCGTGTTTCTGACCGAGCAGTAAGTCTGGCTTAATCCTATCGGAAACGCGGACCCCCATTGAAGATCGGCGAGGACTCAATGCGGGGCACCGATCCGTCGATATATCTCGAGATATCGGTTTAGTCAACGTTGGTTTTGTGATCGGTGGCACTATTCGAGTGAAACGATTTATCAGCTGAGAGCGGCTGTTAATTATACACCGTGTGTTGCAAATCATTTTTGCGGATGTTTGCACTGGTATTAAAGATTGTGCAAATTACTCGATGTATCGATAGCGATCGATACGCATATATTATAATTCAATAGCGATTAGCCTATGGCGCCGCTCGGATTTCTAATCAGTTTATCTTTTATCTTGTACTACTAAATCATCGTTTTAGACAAATTTTATTTTCTTATCCTTATAAAAATCTTATTCATTATTACTATCGTTTAAATATGAAGTCTAAACTAGTTGAGTACATACAAAGGTATTATTAAACAATTATGTGAAATTCTTTATATTTTTTTGCAAAACAATATCCTACAATTTAGTAACAAATGTAAGAACGTTCATTCGAATTTATTTAATTGCCACATCGAAGGATAAAATTTAATAATATAGGCGAATTGTTTTACTTAGTTTAATTTTATTAACCCGGGATGAGGTCATAAACTATAACTTCCGAGTATAATAAAACAAAATCACTTATAGCTCATCAATTCTCTTCAAAATATCAAAATTATTTACCTACACAATACTCGAAGACAAACAAAGCAATCTTGATATTTTCGAAGCGACCAATAGTCGATAGGCATCAAAAGCCGAGACCTATCCGCTCTCCGTTCACCTCGTGTGCCGTCGGTCAGGGGGGGACATTACAAATTAATAGCACAAAGACCGGCCGCAGATCGCCTGCGAAAATTTACAGGCACCAGACACTTATAGTGCACTGCAGACGATAAAGGCTGTGTACACGTATTATATATTAAGGTGTCGGCTATTTTGGCACTGGGTTACGTGTGTTAAATTTGTGATGCTTAACACTTTGTGACTTAATCTTGACGTCGCAGCGTGGCGTCACAATTACGACGCATAGAGATTGTTATTAGATGTCGCTTGTGTGGTATTTAGTAGTTTAAATATTATGTGTCTATGTTGTTTATAAGATACTTTTAAGATGGTCGTTATGATAAGTATTTACCTATTTGTCGTATTATACGTATTGCATATTAAGGTGTCGGCTATTTTGGCACTGGATTACGTGTGTTTTTGTGACGCTTAACACTTTGTGACTTAATCTTGACGCCATGCTGCCTCACAATTTCGACGCATATATTGTTACTAGATTTGTCGTTGAATTTGCTTGTGTGGTATTTAGTAGTTTAAATATTATGTTTTTTTTTTTTGTTCATCTCGTAGTTTTAGTCATGATAGATATTTACTTGTTTGTCTAAATGTTTACGAAAAAATAGAAGAAAAGTATCCTTGTTCGAGGTGTTATCCACTTTCATATCAAATTCTTCATTGATTAATCAGTGTAACATAAAGACAGACAGACAGACAGATTTATTTTCGCATTTATAAAACTACTACGAATAATAAGATTGCTTCTACTATCAATAATATATACTATTAAATACTACTATAATACATTCCATGGAAACGTGGAAAGTATAAACGAACTCGTGCATCAAAATAGAAAAGATTTTTATTAAATTGAATTAGCAGTTTCAAATTCACGCAAAACTACTCGAATTAACGAACTTGCTAATCGGGTTTTTAATGGATCAAATCATCAAAATTGCCGTTTAATTTAGTTATCTGAACTCAGTAGTTTCGGCGAAATTAAAACATAGCTTAATTGTTATTTGTTAATACAATTATTTATTGAAACAATTTTCTGGAAAAAAATGTAACGTGAGATATCGCCCGAGATAGGACAATACCGCGTAAGTTACTTTCTGCTATAAGGTCCATTTTTCAACGACATGGTATAATATTTAGTTTAAATTTGGACCTTCAAGGCAAAATACGTGAAGCGTTAAATGTATCTACTGTCTATGAAAAGAAACTAGTGGTTCATAGTCTAAAAATTTCAAATAGTGATTAAATAGTAAGCCATGATTAAATAGGTAATATGCCGAGTTAAATAGCTCTCAGTACTATAACGCTATATCTTTCGGACTAAAACTTACATACAATCAATAAATCATGTTCGACCTAGACCGTATCACCACACCACATTCTCACAGAAAATCGACGTTAATTAGCCAACGTAACTGCGTGGAAGGAGAGCCGGGAGCTTAACGCCTTAACAGTCATCTCTTCCTTTATTGATGTTTTTAAGTTGTCAGCGCATTTGTAACTTTTGACGATATTTGGGGGGACCAGTGATAAATTAACATTAGGTGACTAGTTCAGCCCATAGTATTGTTTATATGAAAAATTAAATTTAGGTCATGCTCAGCACCTAACCGTTTGAAATATATTAAAATTACCGCAAGGATTCTGAATATGTTTCACAAAAATTGTTTAAATATTTGTAGAATGCAAAACTTTTTACAAATGAGAAATACTCAATTGATATTTTAAAATTGTCCAAAAATTTTGAAATTGTAAAATAAAATAAGTTTTCCAATCAGTCTTATGTGGTTTACTCATAATTCGCCTGCATACTTTGTCATAATATCTTGTTTTAATAGCACACCTATCTACACTAGACGACTAATAAAAACGAATAAAGCAGCTACTCGTATCTAATTTTGGCTCACTCACAAACACGCAGACCGTGGTCGGATATTTCATAAAACGTGCCGGTATTCTAACATCAGTTTTCCGGCGCTTCAAGCGCAGATTGAACTCGTAATAGCGTATAGGTATCAAACAAACGGAATAACAACGATCCATTAGTAAGGATTGCTGAATACTTAACCGAGATTATTTTAACAGTGTACCCTTTTCGCTTAATGCTTTTTTCTGTTCTACTCGAATATCATTTGTCGAAGCTTTAACGAATGCCTCTCTACAAAAGTAAGCGGACAAATTGCTTCTAAAACAACAAAAGCCGACCGGAAAAATTCACAATCGTACCGAATCATTAATCTCAGAAACAAATGGAAATCGGCCGACATCTGCTATACTGCTCGAAAAAAAATATGCCCGCCATAGTCGACAGTTGTCACGTTATTCTCGACGGGATTAATTAGAAATGCGATTAAAAGCAAACAAAACAGGGAATGGTGAACTTAAATTAATGAAAAATTACCACCCTCCGCGAGCACTCGTCAACTCTTTTTTTTAACGGGGTCGCTCCCGCGCATTAAGCGGCTTTAATTTGAATTCGAAATTAGAATTACGCGCGCTTTATAATTATTGTTTTTTTTTTTTCGGCCAGCGACGGTTGATGTCTAATTCTAAAAACAGTTGATTATACAGCCATTATGTGTTTTTAATGCTATATATTTACGCGGCTTCCTCGAAATCATTAAAGAGTCGAACGTAATATAAACGACTGTAAAGTTTCATGAGTATTAATATTTAATTAATACTTTTAATGGTCTACGTAATATGAAGGTTGTCCACTGTACTAAACTCGCAACGCAAACATTACCACTACTTATAATTTAATAATTTATGTCATATCGTATTACTAGTATGTATAGGTATATCATAATAGTTAATAACAACTCATGTATTATGAAATTATTAGTATTTTAATAAAATTAGACAATTTTTTATCTGTTGCTCTCAATGTTGCAATGTACTAAGCACATACATACCTACCTAAACAGGCATAATAATAAAAAGCATAATGACGCACACGCACGACTTTACCGCGCAATTTAAATTTAGAACAATGCCGTTCGGAAATAATAAGTGATCGGGACACCCGAAGGGCAATGATGAGTGCTTTTGTACGTCGAGTGCGACGAGGGCCCTCTACGTACGCGCTTCGAGGAATCCAGAGAGATTTTTTTTTAATTTTATATTTTTCCAGCGCTGTGACAATGTTTCGTGAAGTTTCAATAATTAATAAGGTTTAAATGAAGTGCGTTTTAATGTGAATCAATTAGTCTTCAATTATAAATGCGTTTTGTATTATTTCAGTAGGGCTACTTTGGTTGAGATGCGAGACGTGGATCATTGCTGTTTTAATTTATGGCAACATTTTTTTAAATTCATTTCTGGAATTACAATTAATGCTGTCAATCGCATTTGTGGATATTTTAAAAATGGAAACCAAACGTCAACTAGATATCAAAGTTTGTGAAATGGTAGTGGTTTTGATGTTTTATTTTTCAATTCAATTCATGAAACCTGTGTGTGATAGTAATCTTAACATATTGTCGATTAGTCAATATTAATGAAAATACGTATAGAATCGCTTACACACGCATAGATATGATGGTATATGTCGGTACAGGTAACCTAGCTTTTAGATACTAAACATTAGCAAATAATTCTTGTACTAAGAAGTTTTGTATTTATCATCCTCACTAGAATGATTTTCTTAATAAGGAAGTGAGTGTGTTTGTTTCACTTTTACGCTTTAACACCTCAACTGATCATCTTCGCACATAAACGACTTATTAATAGGCAACTTTTTATCGTTCTTGCAATTGTAATCATTTTCTTGTGAACAAATTGCTTGTCTCTTACTTTTACTACTATTATTCTTGTTTGTGTTTTAATTTCATATGTGTTATAGCTTTTTCAAAACATAATTGCAATGAGTTATCTATTTTCATGAAAATTAAAAGTTGAGTTAAAAACCTACTCGAAACCTTTTACTTAATGATAAATAGGTTTATTCGGAAAATATGCTTAAATTTCAGAAAAACTGATATTAGAAATGGTTTGACTTTGTTAAAAACAAAACAGAAAATATAACCATCTCATTCTAAATTAGAATTAATTTAAAATCGCTATGCTTATTTTCGAATGTGTAAAAAGGACAAAACTATATCCTTTGTTCATCTATCACATTAAACATCACCGGCGCAGTCCTTTGAACTGTTTTAATAATAGTAATATGGCAATAATAGTTTTGTAGCTGAAACAAAACTTTATTGCGACGACATCAAGAGAACTAAATCGTAATGAAGGAAACGCGGTGTAAAATGACCTAATGCGTGATTTATGACCGTACCGTAAAACCTGGCAAGATTGCCCACTAGTCATAAGCTTGCCCACACAGACACTGTTAGAAAAACTTGAAAATAACGAAAATTTATTATTGAATTACGATAAAAAGACCTTCATATTTCTGGCAATATTAGTTCTTTGTTATCACTTTTTGGGCAAATGTATGATTGGTGGGCAATCTTGCCAGATTTATGACACTACTACACGATGCATGTACGAGCGCAAACGCGCGTGTGGTGCGCGTATTAAAAATTAAACTTTGAGAAGAAATGTTTGTAGTTTCTTGCAGCTTTATTGCAATGTTAAAGAATTTTAAAGTAAAAATAAACGAGGCCTATGTCTAGCAGTGGACTGCGATTGGCTGACGACGTTGTTAACGAACGAAAATTGTTAATGTTGGTAAAATACAATCTCTTCACAAACTCTACAATAAAAACAGACATCATAACTCATTTATCGCATTTCCAGGTCTATAGGGAACTAACTCAAAAAATTCAAATACTGGAAAAAACTTGACTTAGTGTCTTAAAACTGTAGAGCTTATATCGATTTTATTAGGTACTAGATGACTTTTAAGTTGACTCCTCTTAAATATAGGTAGGTGTGCGATATTTGGAATCAAATCGATGTGGCAAATATATGTAATGCTTTGAATAACCTCTAATATAAGCATGTATTTCAACACAATATACGTTCTATTTATTATCTCAGCTCATAAAGAAACACCTTAATTGTATCCGACTCATATAAACTAATTACCAGTTTTATGAGTATGTGTAAACAGCATTAGCCACTGTATTATATCCATTTTATTACGGTGTGACTACAACTTTACGAACTCAAAATTGTTTTATACATTTAGCTTAAATAAATAGAAATAATAATTATGTTTATTACTTACGTAGCGTAACGAAAACGAAACCATAGAGATTTTTTTTGAGTGAGAAATAGGAAATGTCAGAATCTACAGGGACAATATATTGATTTACAGACTAGATCTTGCAAATTACTTAGTGTAATGGGCTTACAAATAAGCTAAGGCAAGTTACAAATCCTTTTAGGTCCATTTATTGATGCACCATTGAATATAAAATAATAAAATAAGGGACAGATTAACAATGATTTGTTCACATTAAAACACTTTAAGTGCTTTGGGAACTAAAGTACCAATCCTTCTATGCACCAAGCCGGAACACAATCCCAGAACTAAACTAAGTGAGAGTAACACACAAAACGCCTACTGATACAGCTAAATATGTACATCATAAGTAAAATTGTCTTGCTGTCAGGTTTCTGTTTTAACTCAATACCTATTGGTAATAAAATAAACGAACAACATTTGCTATAAAGAAGTAACAAACAATATCAGCTTACGTTAATATCAGTAAAACGGCGCATCAGCGTACGACGGCTGAAATTATGAAAATTATTAACTAGTGTACAATTTTCACGAACAGTTACCGAAATCCCCGCATTCCGCTCCATCACAAACGCGCTTTAAACACAAAATTAACCCCGCGAACATTTACAAATATCGGTCAATTAACCGGCGAGTGCGATAACAATTGAAATCGGTTTCACTTTCATCGAGGCCCGGTTAACGCGCTAAATATAATAATAGATCAGTAGATACATCAATGGTCCACCGTGTGTACTCTTTATTTTTGTTGCATTATAGCCTCTATCCTGGCGCAGTAAGGGCGACGGCTCCGATTGTCTGTCCCGCCACTTTCAATTTTCCGAACGGTGAAACAGATTAAATAAATGTTCGTATAGTCTGTTGACGCGCGCTTTGACCACATGTTTTGTTACGGAATACTTACTGGTTTTAATAAATAATAGACTAAAAACACGCTTTGAAATCGTTCGGATTCGCGCGAACTGTTCAAATGAAAGCTTTATCATTGTGATGTTTAATTTTAAATGTTGAATCTGTTTGTGTATATTCAAATGTAATGTAGGATGATAGTTTTGAATTTAATTTAGTAGTAAAGGTAACTGACAATAATATAGGACTTAAAACGTTACATATTTGATATTAAATTGAGACAACATTAAAGTTTGTATGTGTACAATTGAAATAGGTGGGTATTGTAAAGTGTAAGTCTAGGGATTAGGGGGACAATGGCGGACACGTCTCAAAAAAGTCATACAGTTTTATCCATGTTTTAAAAACACAAATTTAAATAAAACGATAAAACCAAAATCAACATGAGAAACAAACTAAATAAATTGGACATCGTAACTTTAAATTAATTTTAAAAATTGTCAAAATGTCAATACTGTGTCGTTATTGGGAATTAACGAAATATAAAATAACAAGTAATTGTAATTTAATGGAACACCT